>JARQOD010006977.1:0-40756 GCA_033576555.1 Oophaga sylvatica | reverse complement strand
CTAAACGGAAAGACAAAATCTCAAAAGGGCGGGAAGTTATGGCCGGCCCCGAACTCGTTTGATAATGTACAATACACAACCGACCCATAGAGACAAAAAGCAGTATAAATTTTAAAGAGGTGCTGAATCCCATACGCAGGATTGCAGAGCATATGTATAACAAATTTTTTAAACAGAAAGGGGAAAGGGTAATCTCCTCACAGTGAGTTAAAAGCAGCAAAAAGAGTTAATAAACAGCAAGAAATAATAAACGGAACGAGTGAGACAGTCCGAATTAAAACAACACTTATTGACCCCTGCTGCTGTTTCCTTACTCCACATCTGATGGGTTTCCCGGGCAAGGGCCATGTAGACCCCCGATGGGGCCAAATTGGCACCCATCTTCTGGCGCAGCGGGGCTCCGATTTTACCCTCTGGGGCCCTAGTCCATAACCCACCAATCAAAGGGGGAAACTGCAGAAATCCTGTCCATTGTGGGTTTATGTCACTACCAAAAAGGGGAAATCACCCATCCCCTGAACCGGCCCATGTTTCTCTTCAAGCACGGTCCTAAGTTTAGAGGGCCCACGGGGGTTCCCACACTCACTGCCTGTGGGAGCGCTCAGAGAAGTGGCTGCCGTACTCGGGGCGCGCCCTTTGGTGCGGAGCTCACGCTGCTGGGGGTGCGGACGCATTGCCACGGTCCTGCACTCTCCCTGACAGGGAAACTGGCTTGTTTTGCCCGCTTTCAGCACTGTCCCCCCTTAAAACACGCCCCCATTTCCAAGGTCAGGGGGTTTGTCCGGTCCCCTTTTCCCTTCCCCAGGCAACATGGGATGCAGCCTCGACAGTTCTGGACCCGGCTCAGTGCAGGTACCCGCAGCCTGGTCTTCCGTCTTACAAATGCACAGAATCAAAGCCAAATGCAAAACTGCAAACATTAACCCCTTCCCGACCTGTGACGCATATGCTGTGTCATGAAAGGATCGCGTTCCTGCGGGTCGGGTGACCGGAGTCACTGAAAGGTCACCCGACCCGCAGGCACAAGACCCTTTGTGCTTCACCACAGGGGGGTCGGCTTAACCCCCACGTGGCTATGATCGCTCTGATTGGCTGTTAAGGTGAAACAGCCAATCATAGCGATTTGTAATATTTCAAAAATGAAATTTGGTGAAATATTACAATCCAGCCATGGCCGATGCCGCAATAGCATCTGCCATGGCTGGAGACTGAGATCCAACCCCCCCATCGATTTATGGCAGCGATCGGTCACCGCCGATCGCGTTATGCTATACCGTTACCAGCCTGTCAATGCTATGTGTAAAAACGCAATATGAACCCAGCCTTAGGGTTAGGGTTAGAACTAGTGTTAGGGTTAGAACTAGGGTTAGGGTTAGCCTTAGGGTTAGCATTAGGATTAGAATTAGGGATAGGGTTAGAATTAGGGTTAGGGCTAGAATTAGGGTTATGGTTAGAATTTGGGTTAGGGATGGAATTTGGGTGAGGGTTAGAATTAGGGTTAGAAGTAGGGTTAGGGTTATAACTAAGGTTAGGGTTAGGGTTAGCATTAGGGTTAGCATTAGAGTTAGAATTAGGGTTAGGATTAGAATTAGGGCTACGGTTAAAATTTGGGTTAAGGTTGGAATTTGGGTTAGGTTTAGAATTAGGGTTAAGTTTGGGATTAGGGTTAGGCTTGTGGTTAGAGTTAGGATAAGTGTTAGGGGTGTTTTGGGGTTAGGGTTGGGATTAGGGTTAGGCTTGTGGTTAGGGTTAGGGTTAGAGTTGGGATTAGGGTTAGAGGTGTGTTGGGGTTAGGGTTATGGTTAGGGTTTGGATTAGGGTTAGGTGTGTGTAGGGATTAGGGTTGGGGTTAGGGGTGTTTGGGGTTAGGGTTGGAGTTAGAATTGAGGGGTTTCCACTATTTAGGCACATCATGGGGTCTCCATACGCGACATGGCGCCACCATTGATTCCTGCAAATTTTGCGTTCAAAAAGTCATACAGTGCTCCCTTTATTCCAAGCCCCAACGTGTGCCCAAACAGTGGTTTACCCCACATATGGGGTATCAGCGTACTCAGGAAAAAATGCACAACAACTTTGGGGGTCTAATTTCTCCTTTTACCCTTGGGAAAAAAAAATTGGAGACTAAAAATATTATGTTTATGGAAATAAAAATATTTTTTATTTTCATGGCTCTGCTTTATAAGCTTCTGTGAAGAACTTGGAGATTCAAAGTGCTCACCACACATCTGGATAAGTTCCCTGGTGGGGTCTAGTTTCCAAAATGGGGTCACTTGTAGGGAGTTTCTACTGTTTAGACACATCAGGGGCTCTGCAAACGTACCAAGATGCCCGCAGACCATTCCATCAATTCGGCATTTCAAAGCATCACTACATCCCTTCCGAGCCCTGACGTGTGCCCAAACAGTGGTTCCCCCCCACATATGGAGTACAAGTGTACTCAGGACAAACTGGATAACAACTTTTGGGGTCCAATTTCTCCTGTAACCATTGTGAAAATAAAAAATAGGGGGCTAAAAAAATCATTTTTGAGAAAAAAGAAAAAAAAAGATTTTTATTTTTACTGCTCTGCGTTATAAACTTCTGTGAAGCACCTGGGTGTTCAAAGTTCGCACTGTGCATCTAGATAAGTTCCTTAGGGGGTCTAGTTTCCAAAATGGGGTCATTTGTGGGGAGCTCCAAAGTTTAGGCACACAGGGGCTCTCCAAACACGACATGGTGTCCGCTAATGATTGGAGCTAATTTTCCATTCAAAAAGTCAAATGGCACTCCTTCCCTTCTGAGCCCTGCCGTGCACCCAAACAGTAGTTCCCCCCACATTTGGGTACCAGCGTGCTCAGGACAAACTGGATAACAACTTTTGGGGTCCAATTTATCCTATTACCCTTGGGAAAATAAAAAATAGCGGGCTAAAAAATGATTTTTGAGAAACAAAAATGATTTTTTTATTTTCACTGCTCTGCGTTTATAAACTTCTGTGAAGCACTTGAGGGTTTCAAAGTGCTCACTACACATCTAGATAAGCTCCTTGGGGGGTCTAGTTTCCAAAATAGAGTCACTTGTGGGGGGTTTCTACTGTTTAGGCACATCAGGGGCTCTGCAAACGCAACATGACGCCCGCAGAACATTCCATCAAGTCTGCATTCCAAAATGGCTCTACTTCCCTTCTGAGCTCTCCCATGCGCCAAAACAATGGTTCCCCCACATATGGGGTATTGGTGTACTCAGGACAAATTGCACAACAACTTTTGTGGTACAATTTCTCCTGTTACCCTTGTGAAAATAAAAAATAGCGGGCTAAAAAATAATTTTTGAGGAAAAAAATGATTTTTTTATTTTCACTGCTCTGCGTTATAAACTTTTGTGAAGCACTTGGGGTTCAGAGTCCTCACAACACATCTAGATAAGTTCCATAAGGGGTCTAGTTTCCAAAATGGTGTCTCATGTGTTTTTTTTTCCCTGTTTAAGCATACAGGGGCTCTCCAAACGCGTCATGGTGTCAAAACGATTGGAGCTAATTTTCCATTCAAAAAGTCAAATGGCGCTCCTTCCCTTCTGGGCCCTGCCGTGCGCCCAAACAGTGATTTATGACCACATATGAGGTATCTGTGTACTCAGGATAAATTGCCCAACAAATTTAAGGAGCCATTTTATCCTCTTGACCATGTGAAAATGAAAAAACTGAGACTAAAAAAAATTTTTTGTGGAAAAAAAAGTACTTTCTTTTTTTTACAGATCAATTTGTGAAGCACCCTGGGGGTTCAAAGTGCTCACTATGCATCTAGATAAGTTCCTTGGGGGGTCTGGTTTCCAAAATGGGGTCACTTGTTGGGGAGCTCCAATGTTTAGGCACACAGGGACTCTCCAAATGCAACATGGCAACCGCTAAATATTCCAGCATATTTTCCTTTCAAAAAGTCAAATGGCGCTCCTTCCCTTCTGAGCCCTGCAGTGCGCCCAAACAGTGGTTAATGACCACATATGAGGTATCTGTGTACTCAGAAGAAATTGCCCAACAAATTTTAGGATCCATTTTATCCCGTTGCCCATGTAAAAATGAAAAAATTGATGCTAAAATAAAATTTTTGTTGGAAAATTTAAAATGTCCATTTTTTCCTTCCACGTTGCTTTAGTTCCTGTGAAGCACCTGAAGGGTTAATAATCTTTTTGAATGTAGTTTTGAGTAGCTTGAGGGGTGCAGTTTTTATAATGTTGTCACTTTTGGGTATTTTCTGCCATATAGACCGCTCAAATGTGAGGTGGTCCCTAAAAAACTGGTTTTGTAAATTTTGTTGTAAAAATGTGAAATCGCTGGTCAACTTTTAACCCTTATAACTTCCTAACAAAAAAAAATTTGTTTCCAAAATTGTGCTGATGTAAAGTAGACATGTGGGAAATGTTATTTATTAACAATTTTGTGTCACATAACTCTCTGGTTTAACAGAATAAAAATTCAAAATTTGAAAATTGCAAAACTTTCAAAATTTTCGCCAAATTTCCATTTTTTTCCCAAATAAACGCAAAAATTATCAACCTAAATTTACCACTAACATGAAGCCCAATATGTCACGAAAAGCATTCTCAAAATCGCTAGGATCCGTTGAAGCGTTCCTGAGTTATTACCTCATAAAGGGACACTGGTCAGAATTGCAAAAAATGGCAAAGTCTTTAAGGTCAAAATAGGCTGGGTCATGAAGGGGTTAAAGGGTATTACCACCTCCCAAATCCTAAACCAATATGTAGTAGGTGAAATAATAATAATATTAGCAAATACCTACAATTAGAAATGTATAGTTCTTCTGATTAGCTATGTTGCTTACCCAATGTGCAGGGCATTGTAGTAACTTAGGTATCCATGGTTAACATCTAACTAACTGTCACTATATGTTGCAACTATGGATACCAAAGCTACTGCAAGTGACATAGCTTATCAGAAGAACTATACTACATTTCTAATTGGAGTTATTTGCTAATACCATTATTGTTACACCTACTACATCATATCTATCAATATATTCAATTATAAAAAAAATTCTAAAGTAAATTATTTAAAGGGGTGTAAACTTTAAAAGTAAATATATTTAAATGCATATCTGTTTAATTATATATAATTTACTAATGCATAATGAAATGAATAAGCTAGGCCCCATAACTGTGACTATGACTCTGTGAAACCTTGGTCCTGACCAATTTACTTCCAGTCCTATGTTTGAAAAGGAGGGCCTTTTCTGTTGGAACACATCACTACAGTAACGCTCTGCACGAAGGCGACTGGCTGCTCGGCTAGCCCCCTTCAATATCATGACCAATGCAAAGACAAGGAAAGGGGGCTGGCTTAGCTTCTGAGTTGAAAAAGTAGCCAGCCCCCTTAGCACACAGTTCTGATGACATACCAAACACAGGAAAAACTCTCCTGTGTCAAGCACAAGAGCAGAAGTGGAGGTCTCGGGATTTAGGACTGACAGTAAAAGAGACAATTACATATCTGGGTCTTTTCTAACACAAAACATTATATATAGGCACATATTGGGCACATATTTTAAGAAAAATTTCTGAATTAATTGGTGCATGATTTGAATTCACCCTTTTAAATATTAGGACTTTTCTAAAACTGTTTATTTTTGGGGTGTAGTTAAACCAAGCAAGTTGAAATTATTTGGAAATTAATTACTACATAATTTAAAAATTTCAGTAAACCTCTTGTCTTGGAGCACATAGAGGGCTGGGACTATGGGACCCATAGGGGGTAATAACGAATGAATACTTCTAATAACTATAAAACAAGGATGTATTCTACAATTTCTCTGTCTCAACACAAGAAGTCCTAGCATACCAGTAAGGTCATGTAGACATGCGGTTCTGAGACATGGATGATGATAGACAGTCAACGAGATTAAATAGATGAGAATGTTCTAAAAGTTTCCATTCCACTGTCAAATATGAGTCTCTATGAATCATTTCTACATAGACTAGACAGGAGAACAACTTTTTTTGGCTATAATTGACCATCTACCGTAAATGCTAGAAAGTGAAAGCACATCATCTCGAATCCTTAAACAGAACAGTCAGATCATAGTCACCATCTGCTTTTTGGTTCCATCCAAGAAGTTTTGAAGCAGAATAAATAAAATTCAATTTATTTTATAGGAGCCAAATTTAAATAACAAGAGAGCTGATGTCAGGATTGTAGGCAGGAATCCATATTCCTCATTCTAAATAAACATTGGAATATTTCTGCTTGGTTGTGGTATAGGGTAGATTTGTCATTTAGTGCTTTCAAAAAACATATTGTTGGGCAAGTATGAAATAATCCTGGGCACAGGCCAGATCAGGGTAGCTTTTCCATCCTGTGTTTAGGCTTTTGGATCGCCCGCCAGGGCAGTGGGTTACTCGGTACCGGGCCGGTGTCTTTAAGGATATGTCACGACAGCAGTGACTCTGTCCGTGGCCCTGGGCATCCAATAAAAGGGGAATATTTAAAGGGGATGATAGAGTTTGTAGTAAAGTGTTCATGATACCACCTGTGGTTTCTGGTCAGAGGTGACCAGCGCTGCAGTGCAGATCCTCTGAGACTGATGGTGATGCAGCAGAGTTGGTAAAGCTTCCCACAGGCGAAGCTTGTTGTCCCAGGGCAGGGAGATGTTGTAGGGTAGATGGTGATAAGGATGTAGTATTTAGCGAGGAATGTAGCAGTGTTAGATCGGTGTCGCAGGAATGAGAAGAGGACACAGCTGAGTGCAGTTTCCAATGCTTTACTCACAGTTCTGTCTGCAGTACAGATGCCTGCTTGGTACAGTGTCTTCCAGGTGAGTAGCTCAGCAAACTCCCAGGTAGATCGGGATACACCTTTCCAGGACTCCTTTCAATATGTTCCTTTCTCTGTCGTCTCACTGTGCTTACCTTTCCGCCTCTCCTTCCTGTCCAACACCTCGCAATCAGTGACCCAAGTCAGTAGCCACGGACCTTGTCGGATAACGTCCTCTCTGCGTTTCCTTGCTCCTATATGGCTACCTTTTTGGCGAAGATAATTGTGGTTCAGTAGCTATGACACCTAGAGGTGCCACTGCCTCCGGCTTGCTAGCTGAGTCTTAAAGTTGTCCACTAGGCTAAGGGGCCGGTGTCCCTCCACAATTGGATTGGACCCCACGGATGGATCACTCACTATCCGTGCCCCTAGGACCCCTTCTTTCCTTCCAGAAGCTTCCCTCTGTGCTTCTCTGTCTCTAGCATTCTCTGTCTGGGGACGAGCTGCTAACAGCTCCAGGTCCCCTCCAAGACTGTCTGACTAGACTCACTTTCCCGCTTTCTAAAGCTTCACTTCCCCTCCTTCTTACTCTCTCCACCCACCGCCCATACACTTGTTCCTACCCAGCCTGGGATGAGACCATCCTCCCTTAGGGTATGTCCAGAGTGCCCAGCTGCAATGGTATGTGTTGGGTGAAGGTGTTAGAGTCCTGGGTGGTGCTCCCTCCTTACCTGAGAGTGGAGTATCACACCTCTGGATGAGGTGCAATACCTCTGTGGCGACTGAACCCTCAGGGGCACCACACTTTCACATATTATCATATTGCACCTGTTTTATAGATATAAAATCTAATCCCTCATGGTTACACTTAAGTAAATTCAGAGTACATGTACATTGGCCTCAATTCATCAAGACCAGTGACTGAAGTTAGGAAATGTGATGAAGTCAGACCCTCCTGATTCATGAAGAGGTGAAGGCATCTTCATATGAATCTAAAGCACCTGAAACTGCTTTGATAAAACGGGTGTAATGTCTGAACCTACTGTTGAGTATATATGCTGATAAAGTACACCAGACATTGACCACAATCTTGAAGGATGCATTAGTATCCACCTTAGGGATCAAATAGAAACATTTATTCTGCAAGGTACTTTTTTTTCCGCAGTGGACCTCTATATAGGAAAGCACAATGGCATTAACCTTATGTAGTTAGTATACTTTGAAGTTTGATATATGCTTAATTCTTGTAAACTATGTAAACTCACTAGTTTTTGTGCTAAGTTGCACTTTAAGTAATATGTAGTCTTTGTATTGGGAAGGGCTTGTTCTAGGAGGTAAAAAACTTGACTGTTTCCTAGGGGTCCCCAAAGGCTCGACCTGGAGAAATGTGAGAGTAGAGCATGTAAACCTTCACTCCCTAGACAACTAGGAACCTTACCACTAAACAATTTATTATATAGGCATTGAACAACAGTATGATTTAGACATTAAATGGTAGGCATTGCATGGACATATTTATTTATATGGAGCCCTATTTTCTTGTTACCCAAAGACTTTTTTTTCTATAAAGCAACTGACTCGACCACGCACCACAATTGTGGATACCAGGGCTATGGGGTACTCGGAGCCGAGCCCATGGAAATCTATGGGAGTTGTCACTGGTAGCGGTGGCTCGGTCCGTGGCCCTGGCGGTCAATGCGATAGGAATATATTTACAGGGATTATTAGGTAGTTCGTGACGCCACCTGCGGTTTCTGGTAATTGTACCAGCGCTGCTATGAGGACTTTCACAGGGGATGTTATGGGGCAGCTTGGTAGTAAGTCTCCCACAGGTGAGACGGGTCCCTGGAAGTCTATGAGGATGATGATGCAGGGTGCAATAAGAATTCAGTCACACACAAGGTAGCTTCTTTTCATACCTTTTACTGATGATGGTTCAAGCAGATCCCGGGAAGCTGGTCGGGGTGGAGAGTGCACTTTCAGGTAGCAGCCGAGCAGGTTAGAGGCCTCCTTAACTTCCATATAATGTGAGTCCAACTTGCCTGAAGCGAAGTTAACTCTAAACTCTCCAGCTGTCTCAATAGCTGTACTGCCCGGCCAACGTTGTGGTGGAGCCTTCTAATGATGAAACTAAGTCCTTACTTTTGCTGATCGGGCTCAAAGTCCCTGTTCCACCTGACTCCGGTTACGTATTGACGCTTTGGGCTGCACTCTGCGACCTATAGTCCAGATGCCTCTGGTTTTCTTGTTACTATGCTTGAAACAATAGCAACGCTTCGGTCCCCAGTGACCGGTGATTTAGTGCAGGTAATCCAATACCTAAGGCACTGCTCTGTCTTCTCCACTGTGCCCTTCGCCCTGCTTTCCGCTCTTAACATAAGCACTGCTGCATAGAAGTCGAATCACAGATTCCCTGTTTGGGCTCGCTGAGCAGCTCTCAGTATTCTCCTAGTCCAGGACCTCTGTCGACTGAACTTCACTGTCCTGGGACAGGCGGCTGAAGTCTCTGCTCTGAACTCAGCAGGAAACCAATCTGACTGACTAACTCAGACAGGTAACTATCCAAGGGATGACTCACTCCTGAGCCTCCCGGAGCTAACTGACTGAATCACTGTCCTAAGACAGGAAGCTGAAACACACTAACTAACTATGCTGACACTCACCAAACTTATATACCCCTATGGGTGTGTCTAAATGTGAGTGACATGAGTGAATGCATATCAAGCTTTGGCTGTTACCTTCCAGTGCACTTTCCTGGATTTTCATGTGTGCCTGCGAAGCTGGGCTACACACAACCATACATTTTTCATTGTATAATAATACTAACTATGGAAAAATAAATAGCAAAAATACCCTCTTAGAGTGCAGGGCAACACCCAAAACTACGTCATATAAACAGTGTACTGTGTACATTATCAATTGTTATTATTATGCTTTGGTTATATAGACCATTATATTCCTCAGTGCTTTGCAGACATCATAATCGCTGTCCCCAATTGGGACTCACAATCTATATTCCTCCCTATCAGTATGTCTTTGGAGTGTGGGAGGAAACACACACCACATACATGCACACACGGGAAGAACATAGAAACTCCTTTCAAATGTTGTCCTTGGTAAGATTTGAACCCAACACCCAAGCGTTGCAAGCCACCGTTCTGCCCATAATAAAAAGTTATTGACTATTATTTACATTACTAAGTAAAATTATGGAAAACCTAAACAATATGCTAAAGTACATGATGAATTTTAGAGTGGTGCAAAAAAATAATAAATATCATTGCATCCACATTTACTCACCTAGATATGCAGTCTTCATATATGCCTAGTGGTAAATGCAGTTTAATCTCTATGTGTTTTGAAGTTGAACCAACTTTTTCCTGTATCCTCAGCTTCTCCAAGTTGGACTTCCCATGTAATGTCTGTCACAGGGATACCAGGACAGAGAGGGACCAGAAGTTTGCAGTGTTTGGTCACACAAAATCCTGCACTGATTAGAACTGCTTCATCATTCAGTTCCTCTCCTGGAGCTCACCATCCTTAATTGCATCAGCTGTTCTGTGTTGGCCACTCCCTTCTGGTATATGCCACTGGGATTGGGAAGTTGACAGTGATCATTTTTACTTCCTGGTTAGGTTTTGGAGGAGAAATTCAGTTTTTGGAGTAGTTGTTGGAGAGTTGTTCAAGAGATTTCTGCTTGGAGTTGATTTGTATGCTTATTGTCACGTCGCCGTTGGATTCAGTGGCTGGTGTTCCTGCCTCGGCCGCTGGGAGGCGCCGGACTCCTTCGGCTGGTGGTGCCGGTGATAGGAGAGCGGTATCCTCATATGGTTCCGCTTCTTTGACGCCGGCCTCTGTCGCTGCACATCGCCATGTTTCGCCTGTGGGTAATGTTGGCGACAGAGAAGGGGTCCCTGCGCAGGCGTCTGGTGGGCGTAGGCTTCACTCTTCTGTCAGAAGTGTAGTGGTTGGTGTCAGACATGCATCACCATCTGGCCTGGTTCTGGGGGCGGTCCAGATGAGGTCATCAGACTGTGAGCCTGTGAGAGGTAGCCATGCCCTTCAAATGCCTTGGAGCCTGGCTTGTAGGCCGCCAGATATAGTCTTGGTTTCCCCAGCGTGCTAGTTTGTTTTGCTATTGTATTTCTGACCTTTGCCTGGATTTCTGACTATTCTACTGCCTGCCGATTTTGTACCTCTGCTTCCCGCCTGGTTTTGACTTTAACTTTAGCCTGAATTTCTGACCCTTCTACTGCCTGCCGATTTTGTACCTTTGCTCCCTCCTGGTTTTGACCCTTGGACTTCTGACTACGCATTTGGTCTCGCTTTTTATTCCCTTCCTAGCATCCTTCTTACTCCGGTCCACTGCTCTCATAGGCAGCTACCCCCTGGGCTTCACTATAATTCCAGATCCCTATATAGGGGTAAAGGGTTCTCGGGTTTCTCGGGGTGCTGTCTTACCTGCAGTTCAGACTTGCAGTGGGCGGACGTCACACTTATTCACATCCTGTCCTATTTGGCTTTTCCTTCCTTCCCCTCCCCTGTGTTCCACTCTGTTGTTTTGTGAGTATATTTGTTTGATTGTAGTTTTCTTCAACCCTGTTTTTCCTTGTCTTTCTGGTTAGTGTAATCCTATACAGGTCAGCCTCACACCTCCCTGGGTGGGGAGGGAACAGTTAGGGTTTAAGATAGGTGTCATGGGTGTATCGCCACAAGGATCGTCGCGATTACACACTCTGACTTCTCACAGCTGAGTTGCTGTTTCTTTGTGTTTGGTAATGAGGGAGTTAATTTTACCTAGCTCTTTGCTAAGACTAGGTCCAGCCTCGCCCGGCTGCTTTTGATTATGTTCTAATTAGATTCCTTCATATACCTGCCAGTCTGCTTGTTAGATGCCGGTTAAAGCCTTTATGTAGTCTAGCAGACTGGATCGGTTCTGAGAATACTTAAGCTAAGAGCTCCTTAGTTGTTTTTACTCTTATAGCTTATAGTTTATCTCTGAGACCTTAGGTGTTCCTACTGTGTGTGAGTGTTGTATGTAAGACTTTATTTACTTTATTTCTTGTCTTTCTTGTATGTCTTTCTGTTCATTAACCGTTACCTGTTCATTCCCTTTGGTGGTAATCAGGGTCCTTCTTAGGACTAGATTACAGTTGGCAGGGATTGATAGGAGACAGGGTTTACGCTGGTGGCCTGGACCTCTGTACCTTTAACAGTACCTCCAGGTAGAGGGATTAGTTAGGACCCCAGTTTAGGGTCAGCATAGACCCCGGTCACCCTCTAGCCGGAGACAGCGTATAACGGATTCCGTATTGACCCACTGGACTTTCTGTCAGGTAATTCTATGTTATCATATATCTATGCGCATGTTATATTGTATGTTGCCCTTTTGATATAGATTACTGTCATCACATATATATATATATCTGCTATACAGCGTGACATTTTCACCGGCCATACAAAAGATTCTCTCCAGCTGTCATGGATCCAGTAGCCCAGCTGGCCCGGCAGTTGCAGGGGTTGTCCATGGAGTTTGCAGACATTAAGTCCAAGGTTTTCTTCCCCCCGGAGCAAACCAGATCTGAACCTAAGGTTGCTCTCCCGGACAGGTTCACTGGTGGGCGGGACAAATTTTTTACTTTCCGGGAGGCATGTAAATTGTACTTTCGGCTGCGGCCTCGGTCATCTGGGAGTGAAGAGCAGAGGGTGGGAATTGTTATCTCGCTCTTACAAGGGGACCCTCAATCTTGGGCGTTCTCTATTCCTCCAGGCTCCCCAGATCTCCAGTCAGTGGATCGATTTTTTACTGCCCTGGGTCTGGTATATGATGATCCGGATCGAGTTTCCCTTGCTGAAACAAAGTTGCGTAAAATACGGCAAGGAAATCGTCCAGCGGAGGAATATTCTTCTGAGTTCCGTAGATGGGCAACAGATACTCAGTGGAATGACCCAGCTCTTAGGAGCCAGTTTTGTCAAGGGTTGTCTGACAAATTAAAAGATGTGTTGGCTCAGTATGATTCTTCTCCATCACTGGAGGCTGCTATGGCCCTCGCTATTCGCATGGATAGACGAATTCGGGGAAGACGCGAGGTAACTCCGCCTCCCGTGATGACTCCACCTACTACTAAAGTCCCTTATACTGAGGTTCCCCTGGTCTGTTCTGAGGAACCCATGCAGTTGGGAGGGACATCTTTTTGTAGGAAGGAATTGGCGGTGCACCGCAAGACTAGAAGGTGTTTCTTTTGCGGGAGAGAGGGACATTTTGTTGGGGGGTGTCCATCCCGGGCCTCTTCGAGCAAAGGAGTTAACCTGGGAGTGTGAATTTCGTCCCCAAATCCCTCTCAGTTTCTCGTGCCTGCGGAGGTGGTGATTGGTACTAGAACTGAGAGGATTTCTGTTTTTCTTGATAGTGGGTCCGGGGCTAATCTGGTGGACGCTCGGTTTGCCCAGGTGCATGGTATGCAACTGAGTGTATTGGCCAAACCGGTCCCTATAGTCTCTATTGATTCTAGACCTCTCGGTCAAGGTAGCTTGGTACAAGCTGTTCATAACATAGATCTTCGAGTAGGGGCAAGACATAAAGAGCAATTGTCTTGTTATGTGTTGGAGGGTCTACCTACTCCTATTGTGTTGGGACTTCCTTGGTTGGCTAAACATAACCCAGTGATTGATTGGCAATCCGGAAAGATAAGCCAGTGGGGTGAATTTTGCAGGAATAACTGCATGAGCACGGTCATCGGTGCGGTTGTGCCTAGGACTTTGTCTCCTTTTCTGGAGGACTTTGGGGAGATGTTCTCAGAGGAGGGGTGTAAAGAGTTACCTCCTCATCGCGCATATGACTGCTCAATAAAGTTGCTTCCTGATGCCTTATCTCGTACTTTCCCAGGGGCCGGGAAGACAGATGATCCGGTTCCTATTCCTCAGGAAGGAGTTGTAGTGTCAGCTGTATGCTCTGAGCTTGAGGGGGAGGTATTGGGGGCTCAGGGGGACGCCCCGGTGGGACTTCCAGGGAGACTGATAGTTCCAGATCGGTTAAGACTGAAGGTTACGGGGAACCGTTACAAACGGATGGCTGATAGGGGGAGAGTTTCTGGTCTAGATCTGAAGGTGAACGATCTAGTTTGGTTGTCTACCAGGAATATAAAACTTAAAGTTTCCTCCTGGAGGTTGGGTCCCAGATTCATCGGGCCGTACAGGATCAGTTCCATAATTAATCCTGTGGCATTTCGTCTGGACCTCCCTCCTACGTTTAAAATTCATAATGTGTTTCACAAGTCATTACTTAAAAAGTATGTGGCACCAGTCATACCGTCACCTCTACCTCCGCCTTCAGTGGTGGTCAATGATAACGTGGAATTTCATGGGTCGAAAATCATTGACTCACGTCTCAGTCGCCGATCCCTTCAGTACTTGGTTCATTGGAGGGGGTATGGTCCTGTGGAGAGGACGTGGGTCCCTGCGTCTGATGTTAACGCAGATCGATTGGTTCGGACCTTTCACACAACTCACCCGGGCAGACCTGGCCCTGAGGGTCCGGAGTCCCCTCGTAGAGGGGGGGGTACTGTCATGGGTGTATCGCCACAAGGATCGTCGCGATTACACACTCTGACTTCTCACAGCTGAGTTGCTGTTTCTTTGTGTTTGGTAATGAGGGAGTTAATTTTACCTAGCTCTTTGCTAAGACTAGGTCCAGCCTCGCCCGGCTGCTTTTGATTATGTTCTAATTAGATTCCTTCATATACCTGCCAGTCTGCTTGTTAGATGCCGGTGAAAGCCTTTATGTAGTCTAGCAGACTGGATCGGTTCTGAGAATACTTAAGCTAAGAGCTCCTTAGTTGTTTTTACTCTTATAGCTTATAGTTTATCTCTGAGACCTTAGGTGTTCCTACTGTGTGTGAGTGTTGTATGTAAGACTTTATTTACTTTATTTCTTGTCTTTCTTGTATGTCTTTCTGTTCATTAACCGTTACCTGTTCATTCCCTTTGGTGGTAATCAGGGTCCTTCTTAGGACTAGATTACAGTTGGCAGGGATTGATAGGAGACAGGGTTTACGCTGGTGGCCTGGACCTCTGTACCTTTAACAGTACCTCCAGGTAGAGGGATTAGTTAGGACCCCAGTTTAGGGTCAGCATAGACCCCGGTCACCCTCTAGCCGGAGACAGCGTATAACGGATTCCGTATTGACCCACTGGACTTTCTGTCAGGTAATTCTATGTTATCATATATCTATGCGCATGTTATATTGTATGTTGCCCTTTTGATATAGATTACTGTCATCACATATATATATATCTGCTATACAGCGTGACAATAGGAGAATAGCAAGGTACATGACCCTGGTGCCTCCACCTTCTGGGGTAATCTGGGGGACAGGTATAGACTAGGGCGCCCCCCTAGTTTGAGGGATCAGTTGATGCCCACCATCCTTAGTAACTTCTTGACAGTCTCCTTCCCTTCACTACAAGACCCAGAACCAGCTCATAACCTGGTCCTGGGGCTTGTAGTGAAGGGAAGGAAATATTATATAGGGGGTCCCCCTTGGAGAAGCTGAGCATACAGGAAGGAGTTGGTCCAACTTCAAAATGCGTACATAATAAACCACGTGAACCTTTCATTGCTGTTTCCTGGTTTCTTGCCGTCGGCAGCATGGATTATCCCCTCATTCTCCAACAAATTGTTCATTATGACGGGATTCCCATTCTGTGGGTTCTGCACCAGAATGATTCATCTGGATTCCTTTGTTGTGGATTAATACAACCCCGATAGGTGAGCAATGCCCTATTTTCACCTAACATTTCCTCTCTTGGATAAGACCCTACTGCTCTTGGTGACCCCTCCATTTTCTAATAGTAAATAACAGTCACATATAAATCTTTTCAGCATATTGTACGGTATGTAACTGATAAGATACGAGATAGAAAGTGATTAAAGAATGTTGCGGTATGTTGGATGTGTCGATGGCAGCATTGTTTTGTCTAAATTTATATCTATTACTGCTAAATATTTCCACTGTAATTTTTGTTACACTTTGAGTAAATAAATGCCTTTTACACATTATATAGTTGTCATGTGTGCATCGCCACGAAGATCGTCGCGGTTGCACATTCTGACTTCTCACAGCTGAGTTGCTGTTTCTTTGTGTTTGGCAGTTAGGGAGTTAATTCTGTCTGTGCTCAGTTCTGGGACTGGGTGCAGTTTCTTCCGGCTGCAATTAATTATTTGTTGATTGGTTTCCTTTAAATCTCTGGTTGTCTGTGTTGGGAGTTGCCAGTGAAATTCTTCATGCAGACCACAGATAGGATTGTATCTGTATAGACTTAGGTTAAAGAGCTCCTTAGTTGTTTTAAGCTCACCTTGCTTGGAGTTTAATATCCCAGATCATTTGTGTTCCTTCTGTGTTTGAGTGTGTATGCAAGTCTGTGTTTTCTCCAGTCTGTCTTGTATGTCTAATCTGTGTATTTAGCAGAGATCAGCCCATATCCCTTTGGTGGTAATCAGAATCCTTCTTAGGACTGATTACAGGGTTCAGGGACTGATAGGAGACAGGGTTAGGCTGGAGACTACCATTATCAGTACCTCCAAGGTGAGGGATTAGTTAGGACCCCAGTTTAGGGTCAGGTTAGACCCCCGGTCCTCCTCTTTCCTGTGACAGTGTATCAAGTCCTCAAGATTAACCCTGAGTTCAACGGATATCGTGTCAGGTAAATCTATTCTATATTTACATGCTGATGTTGCTAATCTATATGTTGTATAGAGTGTTGTTCTTTTAAGAATAGTTTACTGACATCGTACACATATCATAAGACCGCGTGACATTTTCACTGGCCCATAAAATTATTCCCAGTTGCCATGGATCCAGTAGCCCAGCTGGCTCTGCAGTTGCAGGGATTATCCATGGAGCTGACGGACATTAAGTCCAAAGTTTTGTCTCCCTCGGAGCAAACCAGATTTGAACCTAAAGTAGCTCTCCCGGACAGGTTCACTGGTGGGCGAGACAAATTTTTTACCTTCAGCCTCGGCCTCGGCCTCGATCATCAGGGAGTGAAGAGCAGAGAGTGGGAATTGTTATCTCGCTCCTACAAGGGGACCCTCAATCCTGGGCCTTCTCCCTTCCTCCGGGATCCCCGGCTCTACAGTCAGTAGATCGATTTTTTACTGCCCTGGGTTTGGTATATGATGACCCAGATCGGGTCTCTCTTGCTGAGACCAAATTACGTAAGATACAGCAGGGAGATCGTCCGGCGGAGGAATTTGCTTCTGAGTTCCGTAGATGGGCCACAGATACTCAGTGGAATGACCCAGCTCTTAGAAGCCAGTTTTGTCATGGGCTTTCTGACAAATTAAAGGACGTTTTGGCTCAGTATGATTCTCCTCCATCACTGGAGGCTGCTATGGCCCTAGCTATCCGTACTGATAGACGGCTCCGGGAGAGGTGCGAGGTAACTCCGCCCCCTGTTGTTACTCCACCTACTACTAAAGTCCCTTATGTTGAGGTTCCCCTTGTCTGTTCGGAGGAGCCTATGCAGTTGGGAGGGACATCATTTCGTAGGAGGGGATTGGCGGTACGCCGCAGGACTAGAAGGTGTTTCTTCTGCGGGAAAGAGGGACATTTTGTTGGGGGATGTCCATCCCGTGCCTTGTTGAGCAAAAAGTCGCCGGAAAACTGTTAATCCCAGGTTGTGTGGTGGACGACAACCTGGGAGTATGTATTTCGTCCGCTAGTTCTTCTCAGTTCCTTGTACCAGTGGAGGTGGTGGTTGGTACGAGAGTGGAGAGATTTTCTGTTCTTCTTGATAGTGGGTCCGGGGCTAATCTGGTTGACGCTCAGTTTGCTCAGGCTCAAGGTATGCATCTGAGTGTATTGGTCAAACCGATCCCTATATTCTCCATTGACGCCAGGCCTCTCGGCCAAGGTAGCTTTGTTCATGAGGTTCATAACATTGACCTTCGGGTAGGGGCAATACATAGGGAACTATTATCTTGTTATGTGTTGGAGGGTCTACCTACTCCTATTGTTTTGGGACTTCCTTGGTTGGTTAAACATAACCCTGTGATTAATTGGCAGTCCAGAGATATAAGCCAATGGGGGGAGTTTTGCAAAAGTAACTGCATGAACACAGTCATCAGTGCGGTCGTTCCTAGTACTTTGCCTCCTTTTTTGGAGGACTTTGGGGATGTGTTCTCTGAGGAGGGGTGTCAGGAGTTGCCTCCTCATCGCGTGTATGACTGCTCTATTAATTTATTTCCTGATGCTAAGTTACCTAAAGCTAGGTTATATAACCTTTCTGGTCCTGAGAGGCAGGCTATGAAAGATTATATTTCTGAAAGTCTGGCCAAAGGGCATATTAGACCTTCATCTTCCCCAGTGGCCGCGGGGTTCTTCTTTGTGAAGAAAAAAGATGGAGGCCTACGCCCTTGCTTGGATTTCCGCGAACTTAATCGGATTACTGTTCGAGATCCGTATCCACTCCCTCTGATTCCTGATCTCTTCAATCAAATTGTTGGCGCCAAATGGTTCTCTAAATTGGATCTCAGGGGGGCGTATAATCTGATTAGGATAAAAGAGGGGGATGAGTGGAAAACGGCGTTTAACACGCCGGAGGGACATTATGAGAACCTTGTCATGCCTTTTGGTCTGACTACTGCACCAGCAGTATTCCAACATTTTGTTAATGACATTTTTCGTCATCTGGTGGGGCTGTTTGTGGTCGTATATTTGGATGACATTTTAATTTACTCACCAGATCTTGTGTCTCACCAGGAGCATGTGAGACAGGTGTTGCAGATCTTGCGAGACAATAAACTATACGCCAAACTGGAAAAGTGTGTATTCGCCGTACAGGAACTTCAGTTTTTGGGTTTCTTGGTGTCAGCCTCCGGTTTCCGTATGGACCCTGAAAAGGTGAGAGCAGTGCTTGAATGGGATCAGCCAGAGGATCTTAAGGCTCTGCAGCGTTTTCTGGGGTTTGCTAACTACTACCGGAAATTTATTTGTAATTTCTCATCTGTTGTCAAACCTCTCACTGACATGACAAGAAAAGGGATGGATTTTTCTAAATGGTCGGACAAAGCTTGCCAAGCTTTTTCCTCTTTGAAAAAATGTTTTGCTTCGGCACCCGTTCTCATCCAACCAGATGCATCACAGCCGTTCGTTGTGGAGGTGGACGCGTCTGACGTAGGGGTGGGTGCAATATTGTCCCAGGGTCCGTCCCCTGGTAAATGGCATCCGTGCGCTTTCTTTTCTAAAAAATTGTCGTCCGCCGAAAGGAATTATGATATCGGCAATAGGGAACTTTTGGCCATTAAGTTGGCTTTTGAAGAATGGCGTCACTTTTTGGAGGGGGCAGTCCACCCGGTCACCGTCATTACTGATCACAAGAACCTGCTGTATTTGGAATCTGCTAAGCGTCTGAATTCCAGACAAGCTCGATGGTCGTTGTTTTTTACCAGGTTTAATTTTGTTGTCACTTATCGCCCTGGATCTAAGAATGTTAAGGCGGATGCCTTGTCTCGCAGTTTCCCAGGGGCCGGGAAAATGGATGACCCGATTCCTATCCTTCAGGAGGGGGTGGTAGTGTCGGCTGTATGTTCTGAGCTTGAGGAGGAGGTGTTAGAGGCTCAGGGGGACGCCCCTGCAGGACCTCCAGGGAGACTGTTTGTCCCAAATCAGTTGAGACAAAAGGTTATTGAGGCACATCATAATTCTGCTTTAGCAGGACATCCAGGGAGTAAGGCTACTTTAGATCTCCTTTCTCGCCGGTTTTGGTGGCCTAACGTTAATAAAGATGTTTTAACTTTTGTCGCGTCCTGTGGGGTTTGTGCTCGCTCTAAGACCCCTCATACCCGTCCGTCTGGGACCCTCTTACCCTTGAAACTTCCGGAGCGTCCATGGACTCATTTGTCTATGGACTTCATCACGGACCTTCCTCAGTCGTCAGGGAAGACTGTCATACTGGTGGTTGTTGACAGGTTCAGTAAGATGGCACATTTCATTGCTCTTCCTGCCCTCCCTAATGCTAAAACTCTGGCGCAGGTGTTCATTGGGGAGATTGTGAGACTTCATGGGTTGCCTTCTGATGTGGTGTCAGATAGGGGGTCTCAGTTTGTGTCCAAGTTTTGGAGGGCATTTTGTTTACGTCGGGGGATGCAATTGTCATTTTCCTCGGCTTTTCATCCGCAGACCAATGGTCAGACAGAGCGTCTGAATCAAAGCCTAGAGACTTATCTTCGGTGTTTTGTCTCAGAGAACCAGGAGGACTGGTCTTCTTTCTTGCCTCTGGCAGAGTTCGCTCTTAACAACAGGCGGAGCGAGTCCACTGGTAAGTCCCCGTTTTTTGGGGCATATGGTTTTCATCCCCAGTTTTGTACATTCAATGGGGGGGGCCCTTCTGGGGTTCCTGAGGAGGAGCGTTTCTCGTCGTCACTTACTTCAGCGTGGAGAGGTGTATTGAATAATCTGAGTGCTATGGGGAACCGTTTAAACGTATGGCTGATAGGAGGAGAGTTTCTGGTCCAGATCTTAATGTGAACGATCTGGTATGGTTGTCTACCAGGAATATAAAACTTAAAGTTCCCTCCTGGAAGCTGGGCCCCAGATTCATCGGGCCGTACAGGATCAGTTCCATAATTAATCCTGTGGCATTTCGTCTGGACCTCCCTCCTACGTTTAAAATTCATAATGTGTTCCACAAGTCATTACTTAAGAGGTACGTGGCACCAGTCATACCATCACCTCTACCTCCTCCTCCAGTGGTGGTCAATGGTAACTTGGAGTTTCAAGTGTCAAAGATCATTGACTCACGTCTGAATCGCCGGTCCCTTCAGTACTTGGTGCATTGGAAGGGGTATGGTCCAGAGGAGAGGACGTGGGTTCCTGCGTCTGACATTAACGCAGATCGTTTGGTGCGGACCTTCCACAGAACTCACCCGGGCAAACCTGGCCTGAGGGTCCGGAGGCCCCTCGTAGAAGGGGGGGTACTGTCATGTGTGCATCGCCACGAAGATCGTCGCGGTTGCACATTCTGACTTCTCACAGCTGAGTTGCTGTTTCTTTGTGTTTGGCAGTTAGGGAGTTAATTCTGTCTGTGCTCAGTTCTGGGACTGGGTGCAGTTTCTTCCGGCTGCAATTAATTATTTGTTGATTGGTTTCCTTTAAATCTCTGGTTGTCTGTGTTGGGAGTTGCCAGTGAAATTCTTCATGCAGACCACAGATAGGATTGTATCTGTATAGACTTAGGTTAAAGAGCTCCTTAGTTGTTTTAAGCTCACCTTGCTTGGAGTTTAATATCCCAGATCATTTGTGTTCCTTCTGTGTTTGAGTGTGTATGCAAGTCTGTGTTTTCTCCAGTCTGTCTTGTATGTCTAATCTGTGTATTTAGCAGAGATCAGCCCATATCCCTTTGGTGGTAATCAGAATCCTTCTTAGGACTGATTACAGGGTTCAGGGACTGATAGGAGACAGGGTTAGGCTGGAGACTTGGACCTCTGAACCATTATCAGTACCTCCAAGGTGAGGGATTAGTTAGGACCCCAGTTTAGGGTCAGGTTAGACCCCCGGTCCTCCTCTTTCCTGTGACAGTGTATCAAGTCCTCAAGATTAACCCTGAGTTCAACGGATATCGTGTCAGGTAAATCTATTCTATATTTACATGCTGATGTTGCTAATCTATATGTTGTATAGAGTGTTGTTCTTTTAAGAATAGTTTACTGACATCGTACACATATCATAAGACCGCGTGACAATAGTCTGCTTAGACAATGAACCTCTTTATGTCGGTGCAGGGAATATTTTCACCACTGATTAGTTTAGCTTTCGATTAGATGTACAGTTAGACAGTGATATGCCCAACTCATTCACTTATGGTGTTTGGTATGTGGCCTTACATACACCCCAGATCTCAGGGAGAAGCAGCATCATTACCATTAAATAGTTAATTATGAAGGAGAACTGTTCCCGCATTACATGTGCTCCATCCAGTAAGGGAAAATAATGGCAATGTTATCTATGTCAGTGCAATGGGACACTGTGGTATCATTCCTTCCTACAAAAGATGCATGTGTGTATATAAGTGTGTATATCTATGTATGTATGGATTTCGTTATGTGGTCATATTTATATATTCCCTTCATGTTTACTTTGCCAGAAAACAGACCAGATATCCAAACCTCATCTTGCTCTTGTTTGATCCACTTGTACGATGTTGTATATCATATACAGAACACTAATTCCCTCATAAAATCAATAGCTGTAAGTTCCTCCATACTTAGTAGAAAGTGCTTGCAAATCTCCAGACCGCCATCAAATTGTGATTCAAAACTTTAGTGTTTTAGGGGAGATGGTCAAGTGTTCTCGATATAAAGAGCTGGTATCACAAGATTTGCCAAAAAACTTAGAAACTGATCCTTCTGAATGATAATCTCATCTAAATTGTTTCTTAAACAGTTCATGCCATCAACGTCTTAAACAATGGGGCATTGTGTTATATAATTTGTGGTTGTGAAATCTGGCCAGACATCACTTTAACATCCAAGAGCATCTCAACCACAGACACAATGGAAGGAAATAAAAGAATAGTGATTCCAGTACCAGAAAGCATCAATGAATAATGAATAATGGGGCTGCATTTGCAATACTATAGGTAACACATTCTGGTTGTCTTATACACTGATGATAAACCAGAACATTAAAACTACTTGCGTAATATTGCCAGTTGTACTATCAAGACTGCTTTGACCCATCAAATCTTGGACTACACAAGACCTCTGAAGATGTTCTGTGGCATCAAGTTTTACTTCTAAATTTGGAGTTTGGGCCTCCAGCACTTTCCACGGATGCGATGTAGACTTCGGGAATTCGAAAGGTAAATCAGCACCTTGAATTTTATTGTTATGTTCTTCACAACATTCCTGAACAATCTTGCAATTATCAGCTGAAAGAGGCCACTGACATAAAAGGATACTGCAACCGTGGAATAATGTTGAAATACTTGGCTTGTGTTAAAAAGTTAAATACCTACAATACTTGCGCCCAAGGTTTCCTCGCAGAACATTACCCCGAACATCACACTGCCTCCGCCAGCTTGCCTTCTTCCCATAGTGCTATCTCTTCTTCATTGATGCACACAAACCTGGTCATCAACATGATGTGAAAAGGAAACATTTTAATAATAAGACCAAGATGTAGATTTTTTAATGGTTTTTTACTTAAAATAACATTTTAAAAATAAAAAATGTTTACATTGTTGCTTCTTTTTCACTTTTATTTTTTTATTACCTTTTATATTCTTGTCTTTTTTATGTACCTATTTTATTACCGTAGCCCTGAACCGAACCCTAGCTCTAACCACCCTAGCTCTAAAAATCCTAGTTCTAACCATCCTAGCTCTATCCACCCTAGCTCTATCCACCCTAGCTCTATCCACCCTAGCTCTATCCACGCTAGCTCTAACCACCCTAGCTCTATCCACCCTAGCTCTATCCACCCTAGCTCTAACAACCCTAGCTCTAACCACCCCTCTAGCCCCTACCCTCGCTCTAACCACCCTAGCTCTAACAACCCTAGCTCTAACCACCCCTCTAGCCCCTACTCTAGCTCTAACCACCCTAGCTCTAACAACCCTAGCCCCTACCCTAGCTCTAACCACCCCTCTAGGCCCTACCCTAGCTTTAACCACCCTAGCTCTAACAACCCTAGCTCTAACCACCCCTTTAGGCCCTACCCTAGCTTTAACCACCCTAGTTCTAACAACCCTAGCTCTAACCACCCCTCTAGCCCCTACTCTAGCTCTAACCACCCTAGCTCTAACCACCCAGCTCTAACCACCCTAGCTCTAACAACAGCTCTTTACATTGTTGCTTCTTTTTCACTTTTATTTTTTTATTACCTTTTATGTTCTTGTCTTTTTTATGTACCTATTTTATTACCGTAGCCCTGAACCGAACCCTAGCTCTAACCACCCTAGCTCTAAAAATCCTAGCTCTAAAAATCCTAGTTCTAACCATCCTAGCTCTATCCACCCTAGCTCTATCCACCCTAGCTCTAACCACCCTAGCTCTAACAACCCTAGCTCTAACCACCCCTCTAGCCCCTACTCTAGCTCTAACCACCCTAGCTCTAACCACCCAGCTCTAACCACCCTAGCTCTAACAACCCTAGCTCTAACCACCCAGCTCTAACCACCCTAGCTCTAACCACCCTAGCTCTAACCACCCAGCTCTAACCACCCTAGCTCTAACCACCCTAGCTCTAACCACCCAGCTCTAACCACCCTAGCTCTAACAACCCTAGCTCTAACCACCCCTCTAGCCCCTACTCTAGCTCTAACCACCCAGCTCTAACCACCCAGCTCTAACCACCCTAGCTCTAACAACCCTAGCTCTAACAACCCTAGTACTAACCCTTATTAGGGTTAGAAAAAGTGTGTAAAAATGTAGGCTGGTTTCAAATCCCACCAAGGATAACATCTGCAAGGAGTTTGTATGTTCTCCCCGTGTTTGCGTGGGTTTCCTCCCACACTCCAAAGACATGTTAAAATTTAGATTGAGAGCCCCAATGGAGACATCAATGACAATAGCTGTAAATTGCTGTGAAACATGATGGCACTATATAAGTAAGCATAAAAACTAAAATCCCCATAGACCACTCCTATGGACCCCCTACATCCAATGCTACCCCACTGGACACAGATCAGTCCGAGTACCTTCACTTGTCTGTGTGTTCTGAAACTGTTCCAGCCTTCACATTCTCAGCAATTTGTGCTATGGTCGCTCTTCTGTGGAATTAAACCAAGCCAGTTAGCCTTTGCTTTTTACACACATTAATCTTGCTTCCCAAACAAACTCTAGAATTATTATTCCAGCTGACGCTTAATAAATGTCCGGTTATTACTGTAATTATTGTACGTTAGTGTTCTGCAATCCATCCTTCTTCAGCTGTAAGAGTAAAACTAGGAGCCTAACAGGTACGTTGAATATCTTGCAATTCTGTTTTCAAATATTTTTATTGATTTATATTATATTAAGAAAAGGTAAGTTGAGAATGGGGAAACATAGGAGAAAACAAATGTGAAATTAGGGGAAGTAAAGAATATATGGGGAAATAATGCAGAAATCAGTATACATAAAAAGGATCAATCAGCATAAGAAACATTTTTTAAACAATCTGGTTATACAATTAACGAGTTTTTGCGGAGTATAATACCACCTTGAAAACACATTATCATGCGTTTCTTCTCTTGCTCTCCTATGCAAAAGCTCTAACAGATCTCCAAGCGCCATTTATGATACTGTGAAAAGGAAGAAGCCATCTCACAATAATAGCCTATTCTCTCCTGGAGCACAGAGCAGCATCACTGCCAGGGATGGAAACAACCATGGAATTGTAGAAAAGGATTCAGCTCAATGGATAAAATCTTCAGCTTTATTTGTACACTTATTAAAACATCGTTACATACAAGTACTGTCCATCAGCAAAAACACCAACACGAATCTGGTGTACAGTGCACCTTTAGGCTATGCAGCGAAAATACACAGTGTGCAAAATGCTACTATTCCTGATCATGGGCACATAGCTTAACTCATCCATGGTATGACTGCTATCGTATAGGACCGCAGGTTGCAAACTATTGATATACTGCAGATCAAATAATATGTATTCAATCAAGATTCAATTACTACAATTCCTAAACAATCCACAGCTGAACAAAAAGAAACATAAAAGATAATTAATTATACCTCAGATTTATAATAAGAGCAGTGAAGATTTACATTTAATCCTCTCCATGTGCATATCTGTTATGACATACACATTTATGATGATTACAAAGCTTTTTATTCAAAAACCTCAGAGTAGATCATAGGGATATGTAGACTAATTGCATGTAGCAGTCTGGACACTTGTGTGAATTCTTTTTTGTGCTGAGGTGACATCATTCAATTCTGCGTCTACTAATGAATACCAGAAGATCTAGATGCAGTTTTCCTACAGAAATAACTGTATCAGGAAAATAAAACTGGATAATGTCTAAGGAATCTGTTGAAGTGTGAGCTGTCATTGTAAACACTCACTGGCAATAGTAAACTCTGCAGATTATAAAGCTCTAGTGATTGGGTATTTGTAATAGTGATGACAGCTAGAACGCCGGAAGTTCTACCCTAAACAAAATCTTTTTGAAAAACAACAGCCTTTTGAAAGAAAAGAAAAGCAACAACACTAAAATACATTCTTCTTCTTCTACTACTACTGCTACTACTTCTACTCCTCATATCTTCTTTATCCCACAACTCCAAACAGTTATTCAATACGTTTAACTCCCTTCTCTGCCCACCACTGCCCCCTCCGACCTCCCTCATCCCAGCAGAATACTTTGCCGTATATTTCAAAAACAAGATCGACCAAACCAGGCTAGTCTTTATTGCTCAACCACCACAACCCCTATGTATATAAGACGACTGCCCTTTACTATTACATTACTCCCCACTATCACTGAAGGATATTACTCATCTTCTCTCCAAATCACACCTCAGCACTTGCTTACTTCACTCCATCCCTCCCAGGTACAGACTGGGGCTGAAATTCAGCCCTGGCATTTGAAATCACACAGGCCCACCCTGTCCCCATCCCCAAGCACCAGATGGGATATATTACCTGGCATAGATGGAGGAAAGCAAGATTTATTACAAGATCAATATTTCTAATGATACCGGTGGCTGCTGGGGTAAGTGACGGAGTCAGCGCTTTGTGCTCCATCACAACTCTTAACAGTATGGGTGTCTTGAGAACACCTATTCTGTTAACAAAGCAGACAAGGTGGCCCACGACCAGACAGGCCCTTCTGGCATTTGCCAGAATTGCCAAATGCCCAGTCCGGCCCTGATCCCACCTCCTCTACAACCTCCCCACCACAGTTATCCTGGCCCTAATCCATCTCTTCATTCTATCATTAACTTCTGGCAATTTCTCTTCTGCCTTCAAATATGCCACAATCACACCTAACCTGAAGAAACCATCCCTCGACCCAACCTCTATGTGTAGTTATCGTCCTACAACGCTGCTCCCGTTCGCCTCCAAACTCCTCGAACAGCATGCTCATCCTGAACATTCCTCTCATCTCTCATCTAATTCACTCTGTAACAACCTACAATCTGGCTTCCGTCCTAACCACTCCAGTGAAACTGCCCTTACCAACATTACTTATAATTTACCACCAAAGCTAGCAGATAATTCTCTATACTTCTCCTTCTAGATCTTTCCTCTGCCTTCAACACAGTCGAACACTTCCACCTACTACTGATCTTCTCTTCTTTTGGCATCAAAGACCTTGTTCTCTCCTGGATATCCTTATACCTCACTAACTGCATTTAGCGTCTTCCATTCACATACTGCCTCCCCATCCCACCCTCTCACTGTTGGTGTCCCCCAAGGCTTTGTCTTGGCACCCCTACTCTTTTTTGTCTATAACTTTGGCCTGGGACAACCGATAAAGTCCCATGGCTTCCACTACCACCTTTACACAGTTCTGGGATGAATTAAGCGAAGCATAGAGTCTAGTCCACGTGAAGTAATTATCCCCCTCTACTCTTACTTGGTGAGACCTCATCTAGAAAACTGTGTCCAGTTCGGGGCACCACATTTTAAAGAAGACATAGAGAAGCTGGAGCAAGTTCAGAGAAGAGCTACCAGGATGGTGAGTAGACTGCAAACAGATCAAATCTGGAGAAAAGGAGTGTCAGTATTCATACATACTGTAGAATAGACAAAAATATTATTAAATTACAACACAGAAATAAGTAAAAGATTGGTTAAAAGATGCCTCCTGTCAACACAGCGGAAAAACATGTATTGGACATAACATCCTTTTTAGAGATTTAAAATCAGATGATAATGGTAAAAAGATATATAAAAATCATCATTCATCCTGTAGGTAGACAAAATTCTGTTTGCCAGCAGAAGGTTAGTATCATCAGAACAGAAAATGCACAGTGCTGTAAAAACTTTCTAGTAAGACACCTTTTAGCTGCAAAAATAAGAAAAGTGTCAGGCCACAGGATCATGCATAATAATATTTTTTATTTATTTTACTCATTTATATAGCGCCATTAATTCCACAGTGCTTTACAGATATTATTGGCACTGTCTCCGATGGGGCTCACAATCTAAATTCCCTGTCAGTATGTCTTTGGACTGTGGGAGGAAAACAGAGAACCCGTAGGACACCCACCCAAACACGGGGAGAACATACAAACTCCTTGCAGATATTGTCCTTGGTGGGAGTTGAACCCAGGACTCCAGCGATGCAAGGCTGCAGTGCTATCCACTGAGCCACCGTGCCACCCACCATTGTGAAAGACTAGGGGTAAACATCCGGTGTCCCCGGAAGTAGAATAGGCAAAACTCGCATTGGGGTGGGAGACGCAGCGGTCATCTAGCACTTGCTCATTCTCAGGTAAAAAAAAAGTCATATGCATTAACTTCTTTATCTATAGTCAGGGCCGGCGTCAGCACCCGGCACACCCGGGCAAGTGCCGGGGCCCTGAGCAGGCGGGGGGCCCACTCGCAGTCTGGCACCCCCACGCCCGTTAGCGGAGGAGAGCGGTGTCAGCGCCGCCACTGGCCCCCCCCCGCCTGCTCAGGGCCCCGGCATCAGCTGGCACAATACTTACCTCTCCCGTGCCTCCGCTGCCGCAGCTCCGGCCTCCAGGGGGCGCCGGCGCTTCCTCTCACAGCCGGCCGCTGAATGACGTCATCACTCAGCGGCCGGCTGTGGCACAGAGCGCGGGGACGCCGGACAGGTAAGACGTGTGTGTGTGTCTCTGTGTGTGTGTCTCTGTGTGTGTGTCTCTGTGTGTATGTAGTGCGGTGCTTTGTGTGTGTGTATGTATGTGTGTGTGTATGTGTGTGTGTATGTATGTGAGAGAGTGCTTATGTGCTGTCTGTGTGTGATGATGGGCAGGTATTGCTGATAATGGGGAGGCATTGATGATGATGATGGGGAGAAGATGATGATAATGGGCAGGCATTGATGATAATGGGCAGGCATTGATGATGGGGAGAAGATGATGATGGGCAGGCATTGATGATGATGGGGTGAAGATGATGATAATGGGCAGGCATTGATGATAATGGGCAGGCATTGATGATGGGGAGATGATGATGGGCAGGCATTGATGATGATGGGGAGGAGATGATGATGGGCAGGCATTGCTGATAATGGGGAGGCATTGATGATGATGGGGAGAAGATGATGATAATGGGCAGGCATTGATGATAATGGGCAGGCATTGATGATGGGGAGAAGATGATGATGGGGAGAAGATGATGATGATGGGCAGGCATTGATGATAATGGGGAGGCCATGATGATGATGGGGAGGCAATGATGATGATAAGGAGGCAATGATGATGATGGGGAGACAATCATGATGATAATGGGGAGTCTTTCCACAGCGCCCTTTCCTGAGCCGTAACAGTGCAGAACGCAGTACAGCGCAGAGGAGAGCTCCATATTTTGTATGGAGCATTATATGGGGACCAGTATCCTGTATGGAGCATTATATGGGGACCAGTATCCTGTATGGAGCATTATATTGGGTCCAGTATTCTGTATGGAGCATTATTTTGGGTCCAGTATTCTGTATGGAGCATTATATTGGGTCCAGTATTCTGTATGGAGCATTATTTTGGGTCCAGTTGTCATGTGTGCATTGCCACGAAGATCGTCGCGGTTGCACATTTTGACTTCTCACAGCTGAGTTGCTGTTTCTTTGTGTTTGGCAGCTTGGGAGTTAATTCTGTCTGTGCTCGGTGCTGGGACTGGGTGCAGTTTCTCCCGGCTGCAATTGATTATTTGTTGATTGGTTTCCTTTAAATTCCTGGTTGTCTGCTTTGGGAGTTGCCAGTGAAATCCTTCATGCAGACCACAGATAGGAATGAATCTGTATAGACTTAAGGTGAGAGCTCCTTAGCTGTTTTAAGCTCAACTTGCTTAGAGTTTATTTCCCAGACCATTTATGTTCCTTCGGTGTTTGAGTGTGTATGCAAGTGAGTGCTATCCTGTTTGTCTTATATGTCTAATCTGTGTATTTAGCTGAGATCAGCCCATATCCCTTTGGTGGTAATCAGGATCCTTCTTAGGACTGATTACAGGGTTCAGGGTCTGACAGGAGACAGGGTTAGGCTGGAGACTTGGACCTCTGAACCATTATCAGTACCTCCAAGGTAAGGGATTAGTTAGGACCCCAGTGTAGGGTCAGGTTAGACCCCGGTCCTCCTCTTTCCTGTTACAGCTCATCAAGTCTTCAAGATTAACCCTGAGATCAACTATATCGTTCCTGCACATCTAGTCTTCAAGATTAACCCTAAAGTTCTGCAGAGATTGTGTCAGGTAAATCTATTTTATACTTACATTCTGTTGTTGCTAAACTATATGTTGTATAGAGTGTGGTTCCTGTATAAATAGTTTACTGACATTGTATTCATATCATTAGACAGCGTGACATTTTCACTGGCCCTAAAAAATTATCTCTAGTTACCATGGATCCAGTAGCCCAGCTGGCTCTGCAGTTGCAGGGATTATCCATGGAGCTGACGGACATTAAGTCCAAAGTTTTGTCTCCCCTGGAGCAAACCAGAGTTGAACCTAAAGTAGCTCTTCCAGATAGGTTCACTGGTGGGCGAGACAAATTATTTACCTTCCGGGAGGCATGTAAATTGTATTTTCGGCTTCGGCTGCGATCATCAGGGGTGATGAGCAGAGAGTGGGAATTGTTATCTCACTTCTTCAAGGGGACCCTCAATCCTGGGCATTTTCCCTTCCTCCGGGTTCCCCGGCTCTACAGTCTGTAGATCAATTTTTTACTGCTCTGGGATTGGTATATGATGACCCAGATCGGGTCTCTCTTGCTGAGACCAAATTACGTAAGTTACAGCAGGGAGATCGTCCGGCGGAGGAATTTGCTTCTGAGTTTCGTAGATGGGCCACGGATACTCAGTGGAATGACCCAGCTCTTAGGAGCCAGTTTTGTCATGGGCTTTCTGACAAATTAAAAGACGTTTTGGCCCAGTATGAGTCTCCTCCTTCTCTGGAGGCTGCTATGGCCCTAGCTATCCGTACTGATAGACGGCTTCGGGAGAGGGGTGAGGTAACTCCACTCCCTGTTGTTTCTCCACCTACTACTAAAGTCCCTTATGTTGAGGTTCCCCTTGTCTGTTCGGTTGAGCCTATGCAGTTGGGAGGGACATCTTTTCGTAGTAGGGGATTGGCGGCACGCCGCAGGACTAGAAGGTGTTTTTTCTGCGGGAAAGAGGGACATTTTGTTGGAGAATGTCCATCCCGTGTCTTGTTAAGTAAAAAGTCGCCGGAAAACTGCTAATCCCAGGTTGTGTGGTGGACAACAACCTGGGAGTATGTATTTCATCCGCCGGTTCTTCTCAGTTCCTTGTACCAGTGGAGGTGGTGGTTGGTACTAGAGTGAAGAGATTGTCTGTTCTTCTGGATAGTGGTTCTGGGGCTAATCTGGTTGACGCTCAGTTTGCTCAGGCTCAAGGTATGCATCTGAGTGTATTGGTCAAACCGATCCCTATTTTCTCCATCGACGCCAGGCCTCTCGGCCAAGGTAGCTTTGTTCATGAGGTTCATAACATTGACCTTCGGGTAGGGGCAATACATAGGGAACAATTATCTTGTTATGTGTTGGAGGGTCTACCTACTCCCATTGTGTTGGGACTTCCTTGGCTGGTTAAACATAACCCTGTGATTAATTGGCAGTCCAGAGAGATAAGCCAATGGGGTGAGTTTTGCAAAAGCAACTGCATGAACACAGTCATCAGTGCGGTCGTGCCTAGTACATTGCCTCCTTTTTTGGAGGATTTTGGGATGTTTTCTCTGAGGAGGGGTGTCGGGAGTTGCCTCCTCATCGCGTGTATGACTGCTCTATTAATCTACTTCCTGATGCTAAGTTGCCTAAAGCTAGGTTGTATAATCTTTCTGGTCCTGAAAGACAGGCTATGAAAGATTATATTTCTGAAAGTCTGGCCAAAGGGCATATTAGACCTTCATCTTCCCCTGTGGCCGCGGGGTTCTTCTTTGTGAAGAAAAAAGATGGAGGCCTACGCCCTTGCTTGGATTTCCGCGAACTTAATCGGATTACTGTTCGAGATCCGTATCCACTACCTCTTATTCCTGATCTCTTCAATCAAATTGTTGGCGCCAAATGGTTCTCTAAATTGGATCTCAGGGGGGCGTATAATCTTATTAGGATAAAAGAGGGAGATGAGTGGAAAACGGCGTTTAACACGCCGGAGGGACATTATGAAAACCTGGTCATGCCTTTTGGTCTGACTACTGCTCCAGCAGTATTCCAACATTTTGTTAATGACATTTTTCGTCACCTTGTGGGGGTGTTTGTGGTCGTATATTTGGATGACATTTTAATTTACTCGCCAGATCTTGTGTCTCACCAGGAGCATGTGAGACAGGTGTTGCAGATCTTGCGAGACAATAAACTATACACCAAACTGGAGAAGTGTGTTTTTGCCGTACAGGAACTTCAGTTTTTGGGTTTTTTGGTGTCAGCCTCCGGTTTCCGGATGGACCCTGAAAAGGTGAGAGCAGTGCTTGAATGGGATCAGCCAGGGGATCTTAAGGCTCTGCAGCGTTTTTGGGGTTTGCTAATTACTACCGGAAATTTATTTGTAATTTCTCGTCTGTCGTCAAACCTCTCACTGACATGACGAGAAAAGGGACGGATTTTTCTAAGTGGTCGGACAAAGCTTGCCAAGCCTTTTCCTCTTTAAAAAGACGTTTTGCTTCGGCACCCGTTCTCATCCAACCAGATGTATCTCAGCCGTTCATTGTGGAGGTGGACGCGTCTGACGTAGGAGTGGGTGCTATATTGTCCCAGGGTCCGTCCCCTGGTAAATGGCATCCGTGCGCTTTCTTTTCTAAGAAATTGTCGTCCGCCGAAAGGAATTATGATATCGGCAATAGGGAACTTTTGGCCATTAAATTGGCTTTTGAAGAATGGCGTCACTTTTTGGAGGGGGCAGTCCACCCGGTCACCGTTATTACTGATCACAAAAACCTGCTGTATTTAGAATCCGCTAAGCGTCTGAATTCCAGACAAGCTCGATGGTCGTTGTTTTTTACCAGGTTTAATTTTGTCGTCACTTATCGTCCGGGGTCTAAGAATGTAAAGGCTGATGCCTTGTCTCGCAGTTTCCCAGGGGCCGGGAAAACGGACGACCCGATTCCTATCCTTCAGGAGGGGGTGGTAGTGTCGGCTGTATGTTCTGAGCTTGAGGAGGAGGTGTTAGAGGCTCAGGGGGACGCCCCTGCAGGACCTCCAGGGAGACTGTTTGTCCCGAATCAGTTGAGACAAAAGGTTATTGAGGCACATCATAATTCTGCTTTAGCAGGACATCCAGGAGTAAGGCTACTTTAGATCTCCTTTCCCGCCGATTTTGGTGGCCTAACGCTAATAAAGATGTTATAACTTTTGTCGCGTCCTGTGGGGTTTGTGCTCGCTCTAAAACTCCTCATACCCGTCCGTCTGGGACCCTTTTACCCTTGAAACTTCCGGAGCATCCATGGACTCATTTATCTATGGACTTCATTACGGACCTTCCTCCGTCGTCTGGGAATACTGTCATACTGGTGGTTGTTGACAGGTTCAGTAAGATGGCACATTTCGTTGCTCTTCCTGCACTCCCTAATGCTAAAACTCTGGCGCAGGTGTTCATTAGGGAGATCGTGAGACTTCATGGGTTGCCTTCTGATGTGGTGTCAGATAGGGGGTCTCAGTTTGTGTCCAAATTTTGGAGGGCATTTTGTTTACGTCGGGGGATGCAATTGTCGTTTTCCTCGGCTTTTCATCCACAGACCAATGGTCAGACAGAGCGTCTGAATCAGAGTTTAGAGACATATCTCCGGTGTTTTGTATCGGAGAACCAGGAGGACTGGTCTTCTTTCTTGCCTCTGGCAGAGTTCGCTCTTAACAACAGGCGGAGCGAGTCCACTGGTAAGTCCCCGTTTTTTGGGGCATATGGTTTTCATCCCCAGTTTTGTACTTTCAATGGGGGGGTCCTTCTGGGGTTCCTGAGGAGGAGCGTTTCTCGTCGTCACTTGCTTCTGTGTGGCGAGGTGTATTTAATAATTTGAGTACGATGGGGAACCGTTACAAACGTATGGCTGATAGGAGGAGAGTTTCTGGTCCAGATCTGAATGTGAACGATCTGGTATGGTTGTCTACCAGGAATATAAAACTTAAAGTGCCCTCCTGGAAACTGGGTCCCAGATTCATCGGGCCGTACAGGATCAGTTCCATAATTAATCCTGTGGCATTTCGTCTGGAACTTCCTTCTACGTTTAAAATTCATAATGTGTTCCACAAGTCATTACTTAAAAGGTATGTGGCACCAGTCATACCGTCACCTCTACCTCCTCCTCCAGTGTTGGTCAATGGTAATTTGGAATTTCAAGTATCAAAAATCATTGACTCTCGTCTGAATCGCCGGTCCCTTCAGTACTTGGTGCATTGGAAGGGGTATGGTCCGGAGGAGAGGACGTGGGTCCCTGCGTCTGATGTTAACGCAGATCGTTTGGTTCGGACCTTCCACAGAACTCACCCGGGCAGGCCTGGCCCTGAGGGTCCGGAGGCCCCTCGTAGAAGGGGGGTACTGTCATGTGTGCATTGCCACGAAGATCGTCGCGGTTGCACATTTTGACTTCTCACAGCTGAGTTGCTGTTTCTTTGTGTTTGGCAGCTTGGGAGTTAATTCTGTCTGTGCTCGGTGCTGGGACTGGGTGCAGTTTCTCCCGGCTGCAATTGATTATTTGTTGATTGGTTTCCTTTAAATTCCTGGTTGTCTGCTTTGGGAGTTGCCAGTGAAATCCTTCATGCAGACCACAGATAGGAATGAATCTGTATAGACTTAAGTTGAGAGCTCCTTAGTTGTTCTAAGCTCAACTTGGTTAGAGTTTATTTCCCAGACCATTTATGTTCCTTCGGTGTTTGAGTGTGTATGCAAGTGAGTGCTAGCCTGTCTGTCTTATATGTCTAATCTGTGTATTTAGCTGAGATCAGCCCATATCCCTTTGGTGGTAATCAGGATCCTTCTTAGGACTGATTACAGGGTTCAGGGTCTGACAGGAGACAGGGTTAGGCTGGAGACTTGGACCTCTGAACCATTATCAGTACCTCCAAGGTAAGGGATTAGTTAGGACCCCAGTGTAGGGTCAGGTTAGACCCCGGTCCTCCTCTTTCCTGTTACAGCTCATCAAGTCTTCAAGATTAACCCTGAGATCAACTATATCGTTCCTGCACATCTAGTCTTCAAGATTAACCCTAAAGTTCTGCAGAGATTGTGTCAGGTAAATCTATTTTATACTTACATTCTGTTGTTGCTAAACTATATGTTGTATAGAGTGTGGTTCCTGTATAAATAGTTTACTGACATTGTATTCATATCATTAGACAGCGTGACATTTTCACTGGCCCTAAAAAATTATCTCTAGTTACCATGGATCCAGTAGCCCAGCTGGCTCTGCAGTTGCAGGGATTATCCATGGAGCTGACGGACATTAAGTCCAAAGTTTTGTCTCCCCTGGAGCAAACCAGAGTTGAACCTAAAGTAGCTCTTCCAGATAGGTTCACTGGTGGGCGAGACAAATTATTTACCTTCCGGGAGGCATGTAAATTGTATTTTCGGCTTCGGCTGCGATCATCAGGGAGTGATGAGCAGAGAGTGGGAATTGTTATCTCACTTCTTCAAGGGGACCCTCAATCCTGGGCATTTTCCCTTCCTCCGGGTTCCCCGGCTCTACAGTCTGTAGATCAATTTTTTACTGCTCTGGGATTGGTATATGATGACCCAGATCGGGTCTCTCTTGCTGAGACCAAATTACGTAAGTTACAGCAGGGAGATCGTCCGGCGGAGGAATTTGCTTCTGAGTTTCGTAGATGGGCCACGGATACTCAGTGGAATGACCCAGCTCTTAGGAGCCAGTTTTGTCATGGGCTTTCTGACAAATTAAAAGACGTTTTGGCCCAGTATGAGTCTCCTCCTTCTCTGGAGGCTGCTATGGCCCTAGCTATCCGTACTGATAGACGGCTTCGGGAGAGGGGTGAGGTAACTCCACTCCCTGTTGTTTCTCCACCTACTACTAAAGTCCCTTATGTTGAGGTTCCCCTTGTCTGTTCGGATGAGCCTATGCAGTTGGGAGGGACATCTTTTCGTAGTAGGGGATTGGCGGCACGCCGCAGGACTAGAAGGTGTTTTTTCTGCGGGAAAGAGGGACATTTTGTTGGAGAATGTCCATCCCGTGTCTTGTTAAGTAAAAAGTCGCCGGAAAACTGCTAATCCCAGGTTGTGTGGTGGACAACAACCTGGGAGTATGTATTTCATCCGCCGGTTCTTCTCAGTTCCTTGTACCAGTGGAGGTGGTGGTTGGTACTAGAGTGAAGAGATTGTCTGTTCTTCTGGATAGTGGTTCTGGGGCTAATCTGGTTGACGCTCAGTTTGCTCAGGCTCAAGGTATGCATCTGAGTGTATTGGTCAAACCGATCCCTATTTTCTCCATCGACGCCAGGCCTCTCGGCCAAGGTAGCTTTGTTCATGAGGTTCATAACATTGACCTTCGGGTAGGGGCAATACATAGGGAACAATTATCTTGTTATGTGTTGGAGGGTCTACCTACTCCCATTGTGTTGGGACTTCCTTGGCTGGTTAAACATAACCCTGTGATTAATTGGCAGTCCAGAGAGATAAGCCAATGGGGTGAGTTTTGCAAAAGCAACTGCATGAACACAGTCATCAGTGCGGTCGTGCCTAGTACATTGCCTCCTTTTTTGGAGGATTTTGGGGATGTTTTCTCTGAGGAGGGGTGTCGGGAGTTGCCTCCTCATCGCGTGTATGACTGCTCTATTAATCTACTTCCTGATGCTAAGTTGCCTAAAGCTAGGTTGTATAATCTTTCTGGTCCTGAAAGACAGGCTATGAAAGATTATATTTCTGAAAGTCTGGCCAAAGGGCATATTAGACCTTCATCTTCCCCTGTGGCCGCGGGGTTCTTCTTTGTGAAGAAAAAGATGGAGGCCTACGCCCTTGCTTGGATTTCCGCGAACTTAATCGGATTACTGTTCGAGATCCGTATCCACTACCTCTTATTCCTGATCTCTTCAATCAAATTGTTGGCGCCAAATGGTTCTCTAAATTGGATCTCAGGGGGGCGTATAATCTTATTAGGATAAAAGAGGGAGATGAGTGGAAAACGGCGTTTAACACGCCGGAGGGACATTATGAAAACCTGGTCATGCCTTTTGGTCTGACTACTGCTCCAGCAGTATTCCAACATTTTGTTAATGACATTTTTCGTCACCTTGTGGGGGTGTTTGTGGTCGTATATTTGGATGACATTTTAATTTACTCGCCAGATCTTGTGTCTCACCAGGAGCATGTGAGACAGGTGTTGCAGATCTTGCGAGACAATAAACTATACACCAAACTGGAGAAGTGTGTTTTTGCCGTACAGGAACTTCAGTTTTTGGGTTTTTTGGTGTCAGCCTCCGGTTTCCGGATGGACCCTGAAAAGGTGAGAGCAGTGCTTGAATGGGATCAGCCAGGGGATCTTAAGGCTCTGCAGCGTTTTTTTGGGGTTTGCTAATTACTACCGGAAATTTATTTGTAATTTCTCGTCTGTCGTCAAACCTCTCACTGACATGACGAGAAAAGGGACGGATTTTTCTAAGTGGTCGGACAAAGCTTGCCAAGCCTTTTCCTCTTTAAAAAGACGTTTTGCTTCGGCACCCGTTCTCATCCAACCAGATGTATCTCAGCCGTTCATTGTGGAGGTGGACGCGTCTGACGTAGGAGTGGGTGCTATATTGTCCCAGGGTCCGTCCCCTGGTAAATGGCATCCGTGCGCTTTCTTTTCTAAGAAATTGTCGTCCGCCGAAAGGAATTATGATATCGGCAATAGGGAACTTTTGGCCATTAAATTGGCTTTTGAAGAATGGCGTCACTTTTTGGAGGGGGCAGTCCACCCGGTCACCGTTATTACTGATCACAAAAACCTGCTGTATTTAGAATCCGCTAAGCGTCTGAATTCCAGACAAGCTCGATGGTCGTTGTTTTTTTACCAGGTTTAATTTTGTCGTCACTTATCGTCCGGGGTCTAAGAATGTAAAGGCTGATGCCTTGTCTCGCAGTTTCCCAGGGGCCGGGAAAACGGACGACCCGATTCCTATCCTTCAGGAGGGGGTGGTAGTGTCGGCTGTATGTTCTGAGCTTGAGGAGGAGGTGTTAGAGGCTCAGGGGGACGCCCCTGCAGGACCTCCAGGGAGACTGTTTGTCCCGAATCAGTTGAGACAAAAGGTTATTGAGGCACATCATAATTCTGCTTTAGCAGGACATCCAGGGAGTAAGGCTACTTTAGATCTCCTTTCCCGCCGATTTTGGTGGCCTAACGCTAATAAAGATGTTATAACTTTTGTCGCGTCCTGTGGGGTTTGTGCTCGCTCTAAAACTCCTCATACCCGTCCGTCTGGGACCCTTTTACCCTTGAAACTTCCGGAGCGTCCATGGACTCATTTATCTATGGACTTCATTACGGACCTTCCTCCGTCGTCTGGGAATACTGTCATACTGGTGGTTGTTGACAGGTTCAGTAAGATGGCACATTTCGTTGCTCTTCCTGCACTCCCTAATGCTAAAACTCTGGCGCAGGTGTTCATTAGGGAGATCGTGAGACTTCATGGGTTGCCTTCTGATGTGGTGTCAGATAGGGGGTCTCAGTTTGTGTCCAAATTTTGGAGGGCATTTTGTTTACGTCGGGGGATGCAATTGTCGTTTTCCTCGGCTTTTCATCCACAGACCAATGGTCAGACAGAGCGTCTGAATCAGAGTTTAGAGACATATCTCCGGTGTTTTGTATCGGAGAACCAGGAGGACTGGTCTTCTTTCTTGCCTCTGGCAGAGTTCGCTCTTAACAACAGGCGGAGCGAGTCCACTGGTAAGTCCCCGTTTTTTGGGGCATATGGTTTTCATCCCAGTTTTGTACTTTCAATGGGGGGGGTCCTTCTGGGGTTCCTGAGGAGGAGCGTTTCTCGTCGTCACTTGCTTCTGTGTGGCGAGGTGTATTTAATAATTTGAGTACGATGGGGAACCGTTACAAACGTATGGCTGATAGGAGGAGAGTTTCTGGTCCAGATCTGAATGTGAACGATCTGGTATGGTTGTCTACCAGGAATATAAAACTTAAAGTGCCCTCCTGGAAACTGGGTCCCAGATTCATCGGGCCGTACAGGATCAGTTCCATAATTAATCCTGTGGCATTTCGTCTGGAACTTCCTTCTACGTTTAAAATTCATAATGTGTTCCACAAGTCATTACTTAAAAGGTATGTGGCACCAGTCATACCGTCACCTCTACCTCCTCCTCCAGTGTTGGTCAATGGTAATTTGGAATTTCAAGTATCAAAAATCATTGACTCTCGTCTGAATCGCCGGTCCCTTCAGTACTTGGTGCATTGGAAGGGGTATGGTCCGGAGGAGAGGACGTGGGTCCCTGCGTCTGATGTTAACGCAGATCGTTTGGTTCGGACCTTCCACAGAACTCACCCGGGCAGGCCTGGCCCTGAGGGTCCGGAGGCCCCTCGTAGAAGGGGGGGTACTGTCATGTGTGCATTGCCACGAAGATCGTCGCGGTTGCACATTTTGACTTCTCACAGCTGAGTTGCTGTTTCTTTGTGTTTGGCAGCTTGGGAGTTAATTCTGTCTGTGCTCGGTGCTGGGACTGGGTGCAGTTTCTCCCGGCTGCAATTGATTATTTGTTGATTGGTTTCCTTTAAATTCCTGGTTGTCTGCTTTGGGAGTTGCCAGTGAAATCCTTCATGCAGACCACAGATAGGAATGAATCTGTATAGACTTAAGTTGAGAGCTCCTTAGTTGTTCTAAGCTCAACTTGGTTAGAGTTTATTTCCCAGACCATTTATGTTCCTTCGGTGTTTGAGTGTGTATGCAAGTGAGTGCTAGCCTGTCTGTCTTATATGTCTAATCTGTGTATTTAGCTGAGATCAGCCCATATCCCTTTGGTGGTAATCAGGATCCTTCTTAGGACTGATTACAGGGTTCAGGGTCTGACAGGAGACAGGGTTAGGCTGGAGACTTGGACCTCTGAACCATTATCAGTACCTCCAAGGTAAGGGATTAGTTAGGACCCCAGTGTAGGGTCAGGTTAGACCCCGGTCCTCCTCTTTCCTGTTACAGCTCATCAAGTCTTCAAGATTAACCCTGAGATCAACTATATCGTTCCTGCACATCTAGTCTTCAAGATTAACCCTAAAGTTCTGCAGAGATTGTGTCAGGTAAATCTATTTTATACTTACATTCTGTTGTTGCTAAACTATATGTTGTATAGAGTGTGGTTCCTGTATAAATAGTTTACTGACATTGTATTCATATCATTAGACAGCGTGACACCAGTATTCTGTATGGAGCATTATATGGGGGGTGACATCCTGCATGGGGTATTATATGGGTGATGAGGGGGAGACTGTGGTGCCCATAATATTGTATGGAGGACTGTATTGTCCAGTCTGTACTGTGCGCTGTGAGGATTTGGCGGTTTTTGAGCTATTGTACAATTTACAATAGATATCACTCATGTAATGGAAGAAGTGAAGTATTTGGCATTGTACTGTACCTATATTTCTCTGCTGTATCTGTGCATCATGAATCGTGGTCTGTGTTAAAGGGGCCCACTGAGGCTCTTTCGCCCGGGGCCCATAAAAACCTGGAGCCGGCCTGTCTATAGTCCATACCTATCTTGCCCTTTGAGATACAGAGTCAACTGTTCTTTTTTTCTAACAGGTGTAGTCTTTTGTGCAGCTTAGACACCACATCACTATGTGTAATTTTAGTTTTCCCCCAATTCATTACCAGTCACACTCCTGCATCCTCAATGCCCCCACTCTGTATCTCCCACTCCCCCGATTCATTATATTTACATTCCCCCCC
>JARQOD010006976.1:0-40757 GCA_033576555.1 Oophaga sylvatica | reverse complement strand
CTTGGTTAATCGGGCCTACTCTTTCACGGGCTGCATAGGGGAGACAGGACCTTTGTCGCTGGGCTTGTGATGCCGGGGTATTTTGGGTGCATTTTCGATGTGGATTGTGATGCAGTTTTGGATTTGCAGATTGCGATGCTTTTGCGATGTGGCCGCGATGCGATTGCGATGAGTTTGCGATGGGCTCGCGATGCAGTTTGGGGGTGCAGGTTGGGGCGTTCCCGGAAACGCGCGTTATTTTAGGTCACCCCCTTCTTCACGCGCCTGGGGGCGCGAACATGGCGGTAAAATGGCGGAATTTGGCCCCAAATGCAGAAACAGCTTTTTCAAAAAACAGTTAAATACGGCAACAGGATCAAAATTGAAAGTTTTTTATCCTGTCGTGCCCCAAAGATATTGACTCCCCCCAAAATTGGGGAAAACAGGGCTTGGGGTATCGGAGGAGCCCATGAAGTTATGGAATTTGTCACTGGCGGGGACTCGGTCCGGGGCCCTGGAGTAAAGGTTTTGGGGGTATTACAGGGGATTATTGGGAAGGGTTCGTGACTCCCTGTGGTATTGGTTTTTGGACCAGCGTGCTGTGGGGGTTTCACAGGGGTGTATGGGCGCTAGTGGTGGGTCTCCCCCAGGTGAGATGGTCCTGGAAGCTATGGGATGATGCAGGGTTTTTTAATAATTCAGTCAACCAATGGTTTCTTTATTTTTAGGAGGGGTTCAAGAAAGACCCCGGGAGCTGGTGGGGGTGGGAATGCAATTCGGGTAACCGCTGAGAGGTTAGAGGCCCCCTTTTACTTCGAATGTAGGTGAGTCCAATTTGCCTGAAGCGAAGTTATCTGAAACTCCGCTTTTTCAATAGCTGTACTGCCGGCCAGTTGTGGGGGAAAAATTCAAGTGGTGAAAAATAAGTCTATTTTTGTGAATGGGGGTTTTTGATGAGTTCTGGCAGAGGCTCCTTGGTGGTTACAAGCGGTGCGTGAAGATTTTGGGCTGGGAATCAGGTGTGACTGACTGGTCTTTATAAGGAGTATTTTCCCATCAGGGTTGCGGTGATCATTTTTTCTGGGTTGAATCCTTCTTTCCAGTTTCCCTTGTAGCCTGCTGTGTCGTGTCTGCATCCCTGCTATCAGAAAAGTATTTTCTTTTTTTGTGTTTGTGCAATATTTTTGCATTTTGTCCTGCACTTCTGTGGGGGCCTTCAGGGTCCCCTCCGGGGGCTTTTGCCCTCTCAGTTTGGTTCAGCAACTGAGTTTTGTACTTTTGCTTTTTCCAGTTTTTTCAGTGGCTGCTGTTTTGATTTTGTTACACCAGAGAACTAATTTAGGTGGTAGAGGTCGTGTGATCTCAGGTGATTTTGAAATTAGTAGAGTTGGTGCTTTTCAGGGTTTTCTGGGATTGCAGTAAGTACCCTTCCTATCCTTTTCTATTTAGATAGTTTGGGCCCCAGCGTTTGCTCATACTATTTTCTTTCTGTGTCAGTATTTCTTCTTGTCTAACCGCCATTACATGTTTGGGGGCTTTCTATTATCTTTGGGGTTCTGCTCCGGGGCAGATAGCTTTCCTATTTCTATCCTTAGGTGTAGTTAGTTTCTCAGGCTGTGACGAGGCGTCTAGGACCAACGTAGGAACGCTCCACGGCTGCCTCTAGTTGCGGTGGTTAGTCAGGGTACTGCAATCTCATAGATTCCAACTGCTCTGGTGTATTGCCTTTTTTACCTGCACTCCTCAGCTACCGAAACATAACAGTATCACTGGCCTAAAAATTAAAAATTGTATGGTACTCACAGAAGGGAAAAAATATTGTAAAAGAAAAAAGTTTGTCAGAGTTGTCAGAGATATTTTTCTGTTTGTTGCATTTTTTTTTTTTTTTTCCCTCTGTATCTCTGGGTGCTGGGGAGGATCTTTTCTCCCAATGGTGTTTGCACAGTTGTCTGGCCGTGTGGATCAGCTTGCCACTGAGGTTCGGAGTATTGCTATCTATCTTGCTGGGTTGCCTGTTGTGGAACCTAGGATTCCCATGCCAGATTTGTTTTTAGGGGATCGAGCTAAGTTTCAGAATTTCAAAAATAATTGTAAATTGTTTTTTGCCTTAAAATCTAAGTCCTCAGGAAACGCAGCGCAGCAGGTTCAAATTATCATCTCTCTCCTGCGCGGCGATCCTCAGGATTGGGCTTTTTCCCTGATACCTGGGGATCCTGTTTTGAGTGATGTTGATGCATTTTTTCAGGCTTTGGGGTTATTGTACGATGAGCCTAATGTCACTGATCAAGCTGAAAAAGCCTTGTTGGCATTAAATCAGGGGCTTGATGACGCTGAGTTATACTGTCAGAGATTCCGTAGGTGGGCAGTCCTGACCAAATGGAATGACGACGCTTTGGCGGCCCTTTTCCGGAAGGGTCTGTCAGATAATGTAAAGGATGTTATGGTGGGATTCCCTGTCCCCTCTGGTCTCAATGATTCTATGTCATTAGCGATTCAAATTGACAGACGTTTGCGTGAGCGGAGAAGTATGCGTGGAGTGGTGTTGCCTTGTGAGCCAGCTTCTGAACCCATGCAGTGTGATAGAGTGGTGTCTGGGGCACAGCGTCATGAGTTTCGAAAGCGCAATGGGTTATGTTTCTACTGTGGTGATGCCTCTCATGCTATTTCAGTCTGCCCTAAGCGGGGAAGACGTTTTGCACGCTCAGTTGTCTTGGGTAGTGTTCAGACTAAGTTTTTATTAACTGTCACTCTGATATGCTCTCTGTCCTCATTTTCTGCTCAGGCTTTCGTTGATTCTGGAGCAGCTATTAACCTGATGGATTATGATTTTGCTAAACGTTGTGGGTTTCCCTTGATACCCCTACAGAAGTCTATTCCCCTACTGGGGATCGATTCTACCCCTTTGGCTGAGAATAAACCTCAGTTTTCTACTCAGGTGATAATGAGGGTTGAACCTGATCACCAGGAGTGCTGCAAATTTTTGGTTCTATATAATCTGCATGACATTATCGTGCTGGGTTTCCCTTGGTTACAGTCTCATAATCCTGTTTTGGATTGGAAATCTGTGTCTGTAACCAGTTGGGGCTGCCAATGTGTTAATACCAACACTCCTGTTTTTTCTGCCTCCCCCCAGGCTCAGGATGTTCCTGACTTTTTGATTGATTTTTCTGATGTGTTTAGCGAAAGTAAATCTGCATCCTTGCCTTCCCATAGGAGCTATGACTGCGCTATTGAATTAGTGCCGGGTAGTAAATTCCCTAAAGGTCGCCTTTTTAACTTGTCTGTACCTGAACATGACGCTATGCGGTCTTATATCAAGGAATCATTGGAGAAGGGTCATATCAGACCATCCTCTTCACCCTTAGGTGCCGGTTTTTTCTTTGTGGCCAAAAAAGATGGTTCATTAAGGCCGTGTATTGATTATCGTCTCTTGAACAATATTACTGTGAAATATCAATACCCGTTACCCTTGATTTCTGACCTGTTTTCCAGGGTGAAAAACGCTACTTGGTTTACCAAGCTTGACCTCAGGGGGGCGTATAACCTTATTCGCATTAAGCACGGGGATGAATGGAAGACGGCATTCAATACCCCTGAAGGGCATTTTGAGTACCTAGTGATGCCCTTTGGGCTCACTAATGCTCCTTCCGTCTTCCAGTCCTTCATGAATGACATTTTCAGGGATTTTGTGGACAAATTTCTGATTGTTTATTTGGATGATATCTTGATTTTTTCCAATGACTGGGACTCTCATGTGAAACATGTTCGAACTGTATTCCAGATTTTGAGAGAGAATGCTCTGTATGTGAAGGGATCAAAGTGTCTTTTTGGCGTACAGAGGATCTCATTTCTGGGATTCATTTTGTCCCCATCTGTTATTGAAATGGACCCGGTCAAGGTTCAGGCCTTCTGTGATTGGGTCCAACCTACTTCATTAAAGGCTCTTCAGAGATTTTTGGGTTTTGCCAATTTTTATCGTAAATTTATTGGTAATTTCTCGGTTATTGTTAAACCATTAACTGATTTGACCAGAAAGGGTTCTGATGTGGTGAATTGGCCTCCTGAGGCAGTCTCTGCATTTCAGGAACTTAAGCAGAGATTCACTTCTGCTCCTGTTCTACGGCAGCCTGATGTTTCTCTGCCATTTCAGGTGGAGGTTGATGCCTCTGAAATTGGGGCAGGTGCCGTTTTGTCCAAAAAGATCCAGAGACCTCTAAAAGTAACCCTTGTGCCTTTTTCTCTCGAAAATTTTCTCCTACTGAACGTAATTATGACGTGGGTAATCGGGAGTTATTGGCCATGAAGTGGGCTTTTGAAGAGTGGAGACATTGGCTGGAGGGAGCCAAACATCAGGTGGTGGTCCTTACGGACCATAAGAATCTGGTCTATCTGGAATCTGCCAAGCGACTCAATCCTAGACAGGCCAGGTGGGCCTTGTTTTTCACACGTTTTAATTTTGTGGTTTCCTTTCTTCCTGGCACTAAGAATGTTAAGGCGGATGCCCTCTCGAGGAGTTTCCTTGCGGACTCTCCTGAGTTATCTGATCCTTCTGTTATTTTGAAAGAGGGTGTAGTTCTTTCCGCCATCTCACCCAATTTGAGACTTGCTCTGGAGGGGTGTCAGGAGGATAGGCCCGAGCGCTGCCCTGTTGGAAAATTGTTTGTCCCGGACCAATGGAAAAAGAGTGTGATGTCTGAGATTCATTGTTCCGCATTGGCTGGGCATCCCGGAATTTTTGGTACCAGAGACTTGGTTAGTCGGTCCTTTTGGTGGCCTACCTTGTCTCGTGATGTCAGGGAATTTGTGCAGTCCTGCGGGACTTGCTCTCGCTCCAAGCCTTGCTCTCGCTCTAGTGGTTTGTTGATGCCATTGCCTGTGCCCAAGAGACCATGGACCCATATCTCTATGGATTTCATTTCCGATCTTCCTGTTTCTCAGAGAATGACCACCATCTGGGTAATTTGTGATAGGTTTTCCAAAATGATACATCTTGTGCCATTACCTAAGTTGCCTTCCTCCTCTGAATTGGTGCCGTTGTTCCTTCAGCACGTGGTTCGTTTACACGGCATTCCTGAGAACATTGTGTCTGACAGAGGAGTCCAGTTTGTTTCCAGATTTTGGAGGACTTTTTGTTCTAAACTGGGTGTTCAATTGTCTTTCTCCTCGGCATTTCATCCTCAGACCAATGGTCAAACTGAGAGAACAAACCAGACATTGGAGACTTATCTAAGATGCTTTGTGTCTGCTGATCAGGATGACTGGGTCTCTTTTTTGCCTTTGGTGAGTTTGCTCTTAATAATAGGGCTAGCTCTGCCACTTTGATGTCTCCGTTTTTCTGTAATTCTGGGTTTCACCCCCGATTTTCTTCAGGACAGACGGAGGCTTCTGTCTGTCCAGGTGTTGACTCTGTTGTGGAGCGTATGCAACAGATTTGGGACCAGGTAGTGGAGAGGTTGTCCCTCTCTCAGGAGAAGGCCAGCGGTTTGCTAACCGGCATAGGACTGATGGTCCTCGGTTTAAAGTGGGGGACTTGGTCTGGTTGTCCTCAAAGAATATTCCTATGAGAGTAGCATCTCCTAAATTTAAGCCTAGGTTCATTGGACCTTATAAGATCATGGAGATTATTAATCCTGTTTCTTTTCGTTTGCTTCTTCCAGGGACATTTAAGATCCATAACGTGTTCCACAAGTCCTTGTTGAAGAGGTTTGTTGAGCCAGTGGTTCCTGCTGCTGTGCCTCCTGACCCTGTTTTGGTTGAGGGCAATCTGGAGTATGTGGTTGAGAAAATATTGGATTCTCGTTTTTCTAGACGGAAACTCCAGTATTTGGTTAAATGGAGAGGTTATGGTCAGGAAGACAATTCTTGGGTGTTTGCTTCGGACATCCATGCTAGGAGACTTATCCGTGCGTATCATAGAACTCATCCTGACCGACCTGGTTGCTCAAATGAGGGTTCGGTGACCCCTCCTCAAGGGGGGGGTACTGTTGTGAATGGGTTTGAGATGAGTTCTGAGCAGAGGCTCCCTCTGGTGGTTACAAGCGGTGCTAGTGAAGATTGTGAGGACTGGGAATCAGGTGTGACTGACTGGTCTTATATAAGGGAGTCATTTTCCCATCAGGGTTGCCGGTGATCAATTGTTCTGGTCTGAATCCTTCTTTCCAGTTTCCCTTGTAGCCTGCTGTGTCGTGTCTGCATCTCCTGCTATCAGATAAGTCATTTTCTTTTTTTGTGTTTGTGCAATATTTTTGCATTTTGTCCTGCACTTCTGTGGGGGCCTTCAGGGTCCCCTCCGGGGGCTTTTGCCCTCTCAGTTTGGTTCAGCAACTGAGTTTTGTACTTTTGCTTTTTCCAGTTTTTTCAGTGGCTGCTGTTTTGATTTTGTTACACCAGAGAACTAATTTAGGTGGTAGAGGTCGTGTGATCTCAGGTGATTTTGAAATTAGTAGAGTTGGTGCTTTTCAGGGTTTTCTGGGATTGCAGTAAGTACCCTTCCTATCCTTTTCTATTTAGATAGTTTGGGCCCCAGCGTTTGCTCATACTATTTTCTTTCTGTGTCAGTATTTCTTCTTGTCTAACCGCCATTACATGTTTGGGGGCTTTCTATTATCTTTGGGGTTCTGCTCCGGGGCAGATAGCTTTCCTATTTCTATTCTTAGGTGTAGTTAGTTTCTCAGGCTGTGACGAGGCGTCTAGGACCAACGTAGGAACGCTCCACGGCTGCCTCTAGTTGCGGTGGTTAGTCAGGGTACTGCAATCTCATAGATTCCAACTGCTCTGGTGTATTGCCTTTTTTACCTGCACTCCTCAGCTACCGAAACATAACAGTCTATATTTGCTGATCAGGGTAGACTCCTGGTTTCCCTGTCTCCGGTTACGTATTGACACTTAGGGCTGCTCTCTGCGACCTGTAGTCCAGATGCCTCCGGTTCTCTTGTTACTAAGCTTGAAACTGTAGCAACGCTTCGGACCCCGGTGTCCGGCAATTTAGTGCAGGTAATCCAATACCTGTAGCACTTCTCTAATTCTCCACTGCGCCCTTCGCCCTGCTTCTGCTCTTTGCATAAGCACTTGTAGCTTTCGATGGAAATAGTCAGCTTTCTTCCAAGCTCGCTGAGCAGCTCTCAGTTTCCTCCTTGTTTCTGCTTCTACTGAGGTACTGATTAAGGGTAGCTCTGACTAGGCTAGGATGATGCACTTCACCCGTACTAGCCTCCACTTCTCTGTCAGGTGAGCTAAGCTAGCTCTGCGAGGATTCAGTCCTCTCTCCTAGTCCAGACTGAACTGGCACAGAACTGCACTGTCTGAAGACAAGAAACTATCCGATCTGAGCTCTTCTCAGACAGGAAACAGACTCATCTGTACTGTCCTAAGACAGGAAGCTTGAGTCGTCTCTGCTACGTGTCACTACCTCCTATACCCTAGTGGGTGTGTCTGAAAGTGTGAGTGGCAGTGAATGATAACAAGCTTTTGTGGTTACCTTCCTGTGCATTCTCCTGGATTTTATGTGTGCCTGCGTAGCTGGGCTACACATCCCCCCTTGGTAAAACACAGCACTCCCGGGCTGTAAAAGAGAAAAAGAACATTTTGTTTTGCATTAACAATAACATTTTAACTCATCCCATCCGGGAGGTACGAATTCTTGAACGTTACAATTGGTACAATAGGAAAATACAAAAGTATCAAAATATCAAGACATTTCCATATTTACAAGATACTTGTGGAGGACCCGCACCAAAAACCTCCCACGTGGGTCCTGGGTGGGCTGCAGGACTTCTGACTGCAGACCTCACTCTAGGCCCACCATACGGGTTTTTCTTCAGAGGTTGATAGTAATAGTGGTTTCATGTAAAACCAAGATAATGCACCGTAGCGCAACTATTTACAAAGACAAGTTCTTGGGCTGGCATAGTCCACAGCCACGCAGTCCATTGGCATGGTTAAAACACATTTCAAATAATTACATTAATACTTTTTCAAACTTTATACAATTTTTCAGATGCAATAAACCCTATCTGGGTCTTGCTAACTAGTCTATTAAGACTACTCCTGATAGCGAATAGGTAGTTTACCTTTAGTGATACGTTCTGACCTACGTGGGGTAACGTCAGGTATGGTATTCTCTAACCTTTCTGTTCTGCGTAACGGCAAACTATAATACCGTCTCAACCTTTCTATGGATCTGGCAAGTGTGCTAGTGACTGGACGAGGCGGTACTGCTTCACCAGCTTCACCAGAGGACTCCACTTCTTGTGGTGCTTCTTCTTGCGGGTCCGCTTCTTGGGGTTCTAATGGTTGAGGGTCTGCCAGAATAGGTTCTTCTGGAACTGGCTCAACTGGCACAATTGGTATGACCGGTTGTAGAGACTCCTCTTGCGGTTGATAAAACTGCAGCACAGGAATAATTACAGCGTCTCCCAATCTGGGCCAATCCGCAGGTAAATCTCCCAAATCCGTGTGTATGACCGCTTCATCATTTTCTTTCTGAAGGACAACAGGGTTTTCTTCACGGAGCTTTAATGGGCAAGGACACAACTTTAAATGATCTCTGGACACCGTTGCCGTCGTTTTTCCTCCATCCTTACTAATGGTACAGACCTTTCTGTTATCAAAATTGGAATTTTGCACGACGTATGGCTCCTGTTCCCACTGATCATCCAACTTGTGTGTTCTTCTTTTCCTTTTGAGCACCATTTCTCCAGGCATTAAAGGCTTAGCGGGAGCATTTTTGTTATAGTTCTTCTCTTGCTTTTCTCTTACTTTGTTGAGACTGTCTTCTACGCAGGCTTGTACTCTCTTGTACTGTTCCTGTCGAGTGGTGTCCCAATCTTCAGCACTGTCATCAGTCTCTGGTTCTACCACACCCAGTTCCAAATCCTGTCAAGATCCCGTCTGGGTTGGAGCCGATGTTACTGCAAACACTAGGGGAAGCAGAGGCAGGTAGCGTAGTCAGATGGCAGCCGGAGGTCGGTACACAGGAAAGCAGTGTTTGTAGCAATGGATCAGGCGGATAACGTAGTCAGGTGGCAGCCGGAGGTCGGTACACAGGAGAGCAGTGTTTGTAGCAATGGATCAGCAGGAAACGCTTGACTAAAGGCTTGGAGCTCAATAATCTCGCAATGACACACCCACAGGGCCAGGTTTATATAGGGTGTGTAATTGGCAATCAGAGGCCCAATCAAAAGAGCACTAGGTGTAGCTAATCAGGAAGAACAGTCAATGGTATCAGGGTTCAGCAAGGAACTTTGCAGCCAGCAGAATAGCTCAGATGGTAGAGCTGCTGGCCAGTGGACAAGAGGTACTGGGTTCGACTCCTGACAGTACTCCCCTCCTTTCAGGATGGCCTCTGGACATCTCAGGAGCTGGCTTATCGGGTACCTCTGATGAAAGGCTCTTGTTAGTCTAGGAGCATGGACGTTGTCCCTTGGTTCCCATGAATTTTCCTCTGGTCCGTAACCCTTCCACTGCACCAGATACTGCAGTTTACCTCTGAATTTTCGGGAGTCCAGAATCTTATCCACAATGTATTCTTCTTCACCACGGATCCTTTCTGGTGGAGGAGGTGGCTGAATTCTTCCTGGAAACGGGTTTTCACAGAAGGGTTTGAGCAAGGATATGTGAAACACTGGATGAATCTTTAGATTGTTGGGAAGTTCCAAACGAAAAGCAACCTGGTTAATTTTTGCAGAAATTTGAAAAGGTCCAATGAATTTCTGACCCAATTTGGAGGATGGCACATGTGTCTTAAGGTTTTTAGTGGACAGCCAAACTTTGTCTCCAACCTGAAGAGCAGGGGGCACTCTCCGATGTTTATCTGCTGCTTCCTTATATACTTCCTGGGTCTTGAGTAATATCTCTGATAATTCCTTCTGGGATTCCTGTAATTTTGCAAGCCTGTCATTTACAGCAGGAATGGGAGTGTTCACTGGCAGATTAGGGATAAATACTGGATGTACTCCATAATTAGCAAAAAATGGGGTTTGAGATGTAGCGCTATGTATGGAGTTGTTGTAGGCAAACTCTGCTGTTGGTAAATAGTCCACCCAGTCATCCTGAAGATAGGAAATGAAGCAACGGAGGTATTGCTCCAAAGTCTGGTTCGTTCTCTCCGTCTGGCCATTGGACTGAGGATGGAAAGCGGTAGAAAGATTCACCGTGACTCCCAAGGCTGTACAGAAACTCTTCCAAAATTTTGACGTAAACTGAACGCCTCTGTCAGACACCACGCTGTCAGGAATTCCATGTAACCTGAATACCTCTTTGATTATCAGTTCTGCAGTTTTTTCAGCAGTAGGAATTCCTTCAGTTGGAATAAAGTGGGCCATTTTTGTGAGTCGGTCCACTATGACAAGGATGACGGTCATCTGTTTGGAAGGGGGTAGTTCCACAATAAAATCCATGGAAATAGATCCCCAAGGCCTGGATGGAACTGGAAGTGGTTGCAAGAGTCCTAGAGGAGACGATCGTGGGGTCTTGTTTCGTGCGCATGTTAAACAGGTTGAAACATATTTCCTCACGTCCTTCCTACAATTAGGCCACCAAAAGAAACAAAGTAGTAAGTCTTGTATTTTTGCAACTCCAGGATGTCCTGCCAGTTTAGAATCATGGACACTTTTGAGGACTTCAAGGCGAGAAGATTCAGGTACATATATTTTGTGTTTCTGCATCCAAAACCCCTCTTTGAATGAAAGATCGACGTCTTCCGAAGGATGGTTAAGGAAAGAGTCCTCTTGATATCCATCTTTAATTCTATTACATAGTCCTCTAGAGTGCAATATTCCCAAAAAATTTTTAGGGCCTAGAATTGTATCGTCATTACTAGACCTCTCCTGAGGTTCCGAACACATCCTGGACAGGGCGTCAGCCTTGCCATTTCTTGAACCAGGCCGGTAAGAAATTATAAAATTGAATCTTGAGAAAAATAAGGCCCATCGTGCTTGTCTTGCAGACAATCTTTTTGCTGTACGGAGGAATTCAAGATTCTTGTGGTCCGTGAGGACAGTCACAGGGTGATTGGCACCTTCCAAAAGATGTCTCCATTCGGAGAAGGCAACTTTAATGGCTAACAGTTCTTTATTACCGATGTCGTAGTTCTTTTCTGCAGATGACATGGTGTGGGAAAGAAACGCACATGGGTGAAGTTGCATTTTGTCCCCAACTCGCTGAGACAGAATGGCTCCCACTGCAGAGTCCGAGGCGTCCACTTCGACAGTAAATGGCAATTCAGGATTTGGGTGTACTAACAATGGAGCAGACGTAAAAAGAGTTTTCAATTTGTCAAAAGCCTCCTGTGCCTCCGGAGACCAGAAAAATGCTTTGGTCTTTTTTGTTAGTGTAGTAATTGGTAGTATGATCCGTGAAAAGTTCTTTATAAATTTTCGGTAAAAATTTGCAAATCCTATGAAACGCTGGACGTCTTTTAAATTTCTTGGAACAGGCCAGTCCACTACAGCATTGATTTTGCCGGGATCCATGCTCAGACCTTCTGGGGAGATGATATATCCCAGAAATTGGATACTGGTTTGTTCAAACTCACATTTTTCAAGTTTAATGTAAAGATGGTTCTCCTGTAGTCGTTCCAAGACTAACTGGACGTGCCTGCGATGCTCTTCCAAGGTGTCTGAAAATATAAGAATGTCATCGAGATAAGCCACAATGAATTGGTCCAAGAAATCTCGAAATACATCATTAATAAAATGTTGAAAGGTGGCTGGGGCATTGCTAAGACCAAAGGTCATAACCAGAGATTCAAAATGTCCATATCTCGTTCTGAAGGCGGTCTTCCACTCATCTCCTGGGCGAATCCGTATGAGGTTGTAAGCCCCTCTAAGATCCAGCTTCGTAAAGATTTTCGCAGAACGGAGTCTCTCAAATAGTTCAGGAATCAAGGGTAGCGGGTAGCGATTCTTGACAGTGATATTATTCATCTCTCTGTAGTCAATACATGGCCGCAGAGTGGAGTCTTTCTTTTCAACAAAGAACAGGGGTGCCCCAGCTGGAGATGTGGAAGGTCGAATAAAGCCTTTCTCTAAATTTTCATCCAGGAACTTTCTTAATACCTTCAATTCAGGTTCGGAAAGATTGTAAATCCGTCCAAATGGAATGGTTGCTCCTGGCAGCAATTCAATGGGACAGTCGTAAGGACGGTGAGGAGGTAATTGATCTGCTTTCTTCTTACTGCAGACATCAGAGAACTGCTGATATTGAGGTGGTAGTTTCTCTTCCTTCTCATGCGAAATCTCAGAGATTTGGACTTGTTGGAGAACAGGGGGTTCCTTATGACAATTATTCTTACAGTAGTCAGATGGAAAGGTGATGGCCTTGATGCCCAGTTGATAGAAGGGTTATGGACTGAAAACCAGGGGATCCCTAGAATAACCGGAAATTTCGGAGATGAGATAAGGTGGAAACTGACAGCTTCATGATGATCCGGTTCGATACAAATCTCCAGTTCGATTGTCTCATGCGTGACAGGTCCAGAAGACAAGGGTGATCCATCCACCGTTTCCATTTCAATTGGTGTGGATTTGGTCCTACTGGAAATATTATTATCACGTGTAAATTTTAAGTCCATAAAATTCCCTCCTGCTCCCGAATCCAACAGGGCAGAGCATTGTATTTTTTGGGTGCCCATTACAACCTGAATGGGGATTACAAAATGAGATGATGTAGTATGTATTTTGTCTATTTCTGGCGTTACTGATGAGATAGTCTGCAAGATGGAATCCGACTGCTGAGAAAGGTCCATATTGCTGGCAGACCTGTTGTTGGTAAAGGCTATAGTCCTTTTGTTAGGACAGTTGATGGCATAGTGTCCAGGGTCCCCACAATAGAGGCAGAGATGTTCTGCACGTAGCCTCTCCTTCTCCTGTGCAGAGAGTGGTCTTCGGATGACGTCGATCTGCATCGGTTCAGACACGCCTTGCGTCTTTTCTTGGTGGTCCGATGCTGAAAATGAGAAGCCAGGGCTATTCCCAAGTGCTCGCAGTCTCTCCTTTCTCCTTTCAGTAAGTCTCTGGTCAATCCGGATACATAGTTGAATAAAGTCCTCCAACTGGTCAGGGGTCTCAACCCTGGCAAGCTCGTCTTTCACTGGTTCTGATAACCCTCGTCGAAATTGACTTCTCTGGGCCGCTGGATTCCAGGTGGTGTCGGCCACCCAGCGACGGAACTCCGATGTGTATTCCGCAACAGAGCGACGTCCTTGGCGCAAATTATGTAATTTGGTTTCTGCTGTGGCACAGCGGTTTGGGTCATCAAAAACTTGATTCATAGCTGCGGTGAAGGCTTCCAGGTCATTAAGGAGGTCATAGTCCTTTTCTACATAAGGTGAAGCCCAAGCAAGAGCTTCATCCGTCAGGAGATTTATCATGAAAAAAACTTTCTTCCTCTCACTGGTAAAGGGAGCAGGTTGCATCTGGAAGTATATGCGGCATTGATTGAGGAATCCTCGGTACTGCTTGCGATCCCACTGAACTTTGCAGGCAGCGGCAGCCGCGCGTTTGATTCGGACCCTGAATTGCGCACGTCCAGAAGTTGTTTTTGTAGCTCAATTACTTCCTGTTGTATCGCCGTGAAATCAGTTTGTAACTTGGCATATTTTCCTTGAGAGTCAGTACAAAAACTTTGAAGCTCCGTAACTTGCCGTCTCAGGGTGTTCACAGCGGACTCCATTTTGGCGCGAGATTATTCTGTCAAGATCCCGTCTGGGTTGGAGCCGATGTTACTGCAAACACTAGGGGAAGCAGAGGCAGGTAGCGTAGTCAGATGGCAGCCGGAGGTCGGTACACAGGAAAGCAGTGTTTGTAGCAATGGATCAGGCGGATAACGTAGTCAGGTGGCAGCCGGAGGTCGGTACACAGGAGAGCAGTGTTTGTAGCAATGGATCAGCAGGAAACGCTTGACTAAAGGCTTGGAGCTCAATAATCTCGCAATGACACACCCACAGGGCCAGGTTTATATAGGGTGTGTAATTGGCAATCAGAGGCCCAATCAAAAGAGCACTAGGTGTAGCTAATCAGGAAGAACAGTCAATGGTATCAGGGTTCAGCAAGGAACTTTGCAGCCAGCAGAATAGCTCAGATGGTAGAGCTGCTGGCCAGTGGACAAGAGGTACTGGGTTCGACTCCTGACAAATCCATTGGCAGTCTTCCGGGTCTTGCTCTCATAAGGTAGGCTGGAGTGCAGTTGGTGGAACTTACTGGGATGTGGTTGTACAAGTCAACCAGGTCGGGTAACAAGTCTGGCCACCGATTTCTTTCTTCCAGTGGTACAGTTTTCAGTAAGTCGATGACAATGTGATTCATTTTTTCACAAAGGCCGTTGGTCTGAGGGTGGTATGGTGTTGTTCTGATCTTTTTATATCCATACAATTGACAGAATTCCTGAAACAGTTCAGCTTCGAATGCAGGACCTCGATCAGTCAGCACCTGCTCCGGATATCCGTGTGGTCTGCAGAAACTTGCTTGGAAGGTTCTTGCTGCTGTCTCTGCTGTCAGATCTTTGACAGGGGCGACCACCAGAAACCTGGAATAGTGATCCACCATGGTCAGGGCATATGTGTATCCTGACCTGCTTGGGGACAACTTGACGTGATTCAATGCCACGATCTCCAAGGGACGAGTCGTCCGGATAGGCTGCAAGGGTGCCTTCTGGCTACTGTAGTCTTTTTGCTTGAGGCCACAGGGTCCACAGTTCCGGCACCACTTCTCGATGGAGCTGCGCATCCCTACCCAGTAGAACCGACACCTCAACAGGGTCTCCAGCTTTCTCCAGCCAAAGTGTCCTGCTTGATCGTGGTAGGCTTCCAGCACCATTTGGATGTCTGCTCTGGGGACCACTATCTGCCAAACCATCTCATGGGTCCTTGGGTCGACGTATCTCCTGCACAACTTCTCACGGTATATGAACAACCGGCTTCTCTAATTCCACAGGAGCTTTGCTGGTATGGGTGCGTCTTTCTCCAAGGAGGAACCTTCCTGTCTTATCAGCTCCTTGACACGGCTGACCACGGGATCGCTGTCCTGAGTCTCCTTCCAGCTGTGATGAGGTAAAGGGTTCAACATCTCACCACACCGCTTCCTGTAGACTCGTTGCTCTTGGACCATCCCATTTCGGTGGAACGCAGGTAGCTCGATTTCTTCCAGATCGTCTGATTCTTCCTCCGTGTCGGATTCATGCGGCATTCTGGACAAGGCGTCCGCGTTAGCATTCTTACGGCCCGCTCTGTATTTGATGGTAAACTGATAGTTTGACAACCGAGCCATCCAACGTTGCTCCATGGCTCCCAGCTTGGCTGTTTCAAGGTGCGTCAAGGGGTTGTTGTCCGTGTACGCAGTGAACTTGTTGGAGGCAAGGTAATGTTTAAATCTTTCAGTAATGGCCCAGACCAGCGCCAGAAACTCCAGTTTGAAGCTGCTATAGTTTTCCGGGTTCCTCTCAGTTGGCCTGAGTTTTCTGCTGGCATATGCGATGACTTTTTCTTGGCCGTTCTGCTTCTGACTGAGGACTGCTCCTAATCCTTCGTTACTGGCATCGGTGTATAGCAGGAACGGTTGGCTGTAATCTGGGTAGGCTAAGATTTCATTGCCTGTCAGAATCTCTTTCATCTCTTTGAATGCCTCAGCTTGTTCTTTTCCCCAATTGAATGGAGGGTTTCTGCTCTTGAGAGGTTGTCCGACCAGGAGATCCTGTAAAGGCGCCGCTGTAATGTATGTAGTACAGTTCATATAGCGTCTTGTGCTTGGGTGCGATGAAAACACAGGAGTCACAGGTTTGATATAGAAAAGTCCTGTATTACTTCATACAAGTTGGCAGAAATAGTCACACAGTTTGCAGACACAGAAACAGGAGACACAGCAGGCCAGAGTAATCCAAGCTCAGCAATCACTCTCCAATACAGATTCAGGATCTTCTTCTCTGTTACCGTAAGTCCATGCAAACGTGGGTCTTTCAAAGAGCAGGGTTCAGAGTCCACAAGTGCTTCAGAGTTCCTCAGTAGGAATAGCTGGAGTACAAGGTCCAAGGCTTACAGGAGTCAAGTCACAGGTTCACTGCAGGCTAGATTCTGAAGCACTGATTGCTCAGCTGTGGCTGCTTAAGAAGCAAAGGAGAGAATCAGGGAGGGAACATGCAAGCTGGAAACTCCATTTTGACTGAGGGCAAGATAGCTGCAGCAAGACAGAAAGTAAAATGGCTGACGAACAAACTGAGTTTCAGGAATATATACATAGAACCTTACAGCCGCTTTCTTAGTGTAATCTTTTACAAACCTCCTGTAGTAACCTGTTAGTCCCAGGAACTGAGGCACCTCCTTTAGATTCTTCGGCTCCGGCCATTTCTGGATGGCTGTGACCTTCTCGGGGTCCGGCGCTACTCCTTCGGAACTGACAATATGTCCCAAGTACTGTACCTTCTGTTTGAGCAGATGGCATTTGGAGGGCTTTAGCTTCATCCCATACTTGGACGTGACTCGAATACCTCTGCCAGGTGCTTCAAATGATCTTCATATGTCTTGGAGTAGACAATCACGTCGTCCAGGTACAGCAGCACAGTTTCGAAGTTGAGATGTCCCAGGCAGCTCTCCATCACTCTCTGGAATGTTCCTGGGGCACTGCTGAGGCCAAACGGCATTCTGTCAATTGGGGTGGTGAAAGCAGTTTTCTCCCGATCCTCCTCAGCCACAGCTACTTGCCAGTACCCACTAGTAAGGTCGAGGGTAGAAAAGTAGTTAGCCGTTTTCAGAGCAGCTAAGGATTCCTCTATGCGTGGTAATGGGTATGCATCTTTATGTGTTATACGATTTACTTGCCTATAATCTACACACATTCGCATGCTACCATCCTTTTTCTTCACTAGAACCAGAGGTGCTGCCCAGGGGCTACAACTATCCCTTATCACCCCGGCTTTCTTCATGTCATGCAGCATTTCCTTAGCTTTCTGATAGTGGGCTGGAGGTATAGGCCTGTACCGCTCTTTGATGGGAGGATGACTGCCTGTAGGGATATGATGCTGTACTCCCTTAATTGTCCCAAAATCAAGTGGGTGTTTGCTAAACACTTGTGCGTACTCTTGTACCACCCGTAGTACCCCCTGTTTCTGGTGGACGGAAGTGGTGTCTGTCCCTATATGAAGCTGCTGACACCAGTCCGCTACCGGGGTTGCCGGATCATTATCCTCCGCTGGTTGGCGGGAGGCTAAGGACTCGGTTGTGAGGATAGAATTGTTATCTACGGCATGTAATTTAGCAACTGTAGCATAACGTGGCAAATTTACTTCATCGTCTCCCCAGTTGAGAAGTCGTACTGGTACTCTCCCATTTATCACTTCCACTACCCCTCTAGCAATCATGAGTGTAGGTCTGTGCTCTGAACGATGGGGCTCTACTACTGCTTGGTAGTTCTGTCCTCTCAGACCTATGGCTGCTCTGCACCATATTAACATTTCACTCATTGGGGGTATTACAATGGGGTTCGAGTCCGTGACCCGTACACTACCGATTTCACCATCTGTAAGCTTCGCTTGCTGCTGGCACATCAGGGCCCGGATCTCCCTCTGGATCACTCCCTTCTGCTTTGGCTTGGCAACTTCAGCGAGCTGTTGGAGCAAAAACACAACTTCTCCCAGACAGTTACTGATAATGTTAGTACCTAATATCACATTTAAGGCATTCTCTTCATTTACAGTCTTTACCACTAAAAGTCCCTGATCCTTCAGCTCCACCCTGCCCACTTTTACGTCCACGTTTTTGGCTCCAATTACTTCAACAGGGAGACCATTGGTGGCGTACACTGTCAAGTCAGGGTTTGGGGGCTGGAGACTGTCCTTTGACCAAAATTTATTGTAAAGGACATCAGGTATGATGGTCACCTGAGATCCCGTGTCCAGCAGTGCAGGGATTGCAATCCCGTCCAGAATCATGGACAGGTAGGGCCGTCCACCCACGAACCTGCGGTTCCAGTCCAAGGGGCCTGATGAGTCTACTCCTGGGTGTTGGCCCTCTGACCCAGGATTGGCTCGTTTAAAGGACATTGCTGAGCCATATGACCTTTTTGGTTGCAGCGGTAGCAGATGATCTCCCGGCGAGGATGGTGTTGATCAGGAGTCCCTCCTGGGGGTGGCGTGGTCCTCCTCCGGTGTGGCGACGTCCTCCATTTCCTACGGTTCATCCAAGGGACATCCTCCGGACAGTCGGCTAGTAGAATCTTTCCTCCTTCCTCTTTCCGTAGTTGCAGGGCATCCATTACAGTGGCCAAGTTCTTAGTCAGCTGGCGCACTTCTGAGCGCAGACATTCCAACTCACTAGGGGGCGCCACCTGCGTTTTAGCTTCTGCCACCTGCGGGGAAAAGGTGGGTACTGCCGGCTTAAGAGTGGCTTCACCCGGGTGATACTGATTTGCCACCTCAGGCTTTTCCAGGGGTCGCAGTCCTTTTATTGCCATGTCCTTTAGGGCATCAAAGGTGGCATCTGGATGATCCAAGGACCACCAGTTTACAGTCCTGCCTTCCGCTGGAGACCTCAGTCCCCGCACGAATTGCTCTTTCAACATTTGGCTCTCATCAATGGGACTTGTAGGATTAGCCTGTTTAAGAGCTCGCAGGGCCCCCTGTAGTCAGCAGGCGTAGTCCCTAATACTGTCACCCGGTTCCTGGAAGCACTGATAAAATGCCATCCGGAGATCCGTTTCTGTGCGGTCCTCAAAGATGGCCTGTAGCTTTAAGAGAATCGCAGGTACTGACTCCTGGTCTGCAGTGGGCCAAGTCTCTACTTCTCTCTCAGCCGCACCAGCTAACTGTCCTATTACCACAGCAGCTTTTTGCTTCTCAGTCATTGAGTACATGTCTAAGATGCTACATATTTTCCTTTTAAACCCTGGCAGGGTGTCGGGCTCGCCGCTGTACTGGGGAAGCCACTTCGCTCCTGGCATGTATGGGAGCGTTAGGGGCATGAGCGGGACCACCGGGCCAGGTGAGGGGCCCGCACCTCCATCCCGCACTACAACGCCAAGCGGTGGGCTATTGGGGCCACTGGCGGGGGCCGCTCCGTCTGCTGGTTGCTGCGACATATTGATGCCCCCTTGGTTAATCTGAGCCTACCTCTTTCACAGGCTGCAGCTAGTGGAGACAGGACCTTTGTCGCTGGCGCTCTGATGATGCCGCGGTATCTTGGGATGCAGTTTGCGATGTGGATTGTGATGCAGATTGTGATGCAGATTGTGATGCAGATTGCGATGCAGTTTGCGATGTGGCTCGCGATGCAGATTGCGATGCAGTTTGCGATGCGGCTCGCGATGCAGATTGGGGTGCAGGTTGGGGGCGTGTCCAGGAAACTGCGCGTTATTTTAGGTACACCCCCTTCTTCACCAGCGCCTGAGGGCGCGAACATGGCGGTAAAATGGCGGAATTTGGCGCCAAATGCAGCAAACAGTCTTTTTCACCAAACAGTTCAATACAGGCACACAGGACTCACAATTGCAAGATTTCGTATCCTGTTCGTGACGCCAAGATAATTGACTCGCCCCACAATTGTGGATACCAGGGCTATGGGGTACTCGGAGCCGAGCCATAGAAGTCTATGGAAGTTGTCACTGGCAGCGGGACTCGGTCCGTGGCCCTGGCAGTCAAGCGTTGGGGGATATTTACAGGGGATTATTAGGATAGGTAGTTCGTGACTCCACCTGTGGTATCTGGTTTATTGGACCAGCGCTGCTGTAGGGGTCTTCACAGGGGATGTTATGGGGCAGCTAGATGGTGGGTCTCCCACAGGTGAGACTGGTCCCTGGAAGTCTATGGTGATGATGCAGGGTGTAGTTAATAATTCAGTCACACACAATGCAGCTTCTTTTCATACCTTTTACTGGTAGATGGTTCAAGCAGATCCCGGGGAGCTGGTCGGGGTGGAGAATGCACATTCGGGTAACCGCTGAGCAGGTTAGAGGCCTCCTTTACTTCGAATGTAGGTGAGTCCAACTTGCCTGAAGCGAAGTTAACTCTGAATCTCCAGCTTTCTCAATAGCTGTACTGCCCGGCCAACGTTGTGGTGGAAACTTCTAAGTGGTGAAAACTAAGTCTATTGTTGTGAATGGGTTTGAGATGAGTTCTGAGCAGAGGCTCCCTCTGGTGGTTACAAGCGGTGCTAGTGAAGATTGTGAGGACTGGGAATCAGGTGTGACTGACTGGTCTTATATAAGGGAGTCATTTTCCCATCAGGGTTGCCGGTGATCAATTGTTCTGGTCTGAATCCTTCTTTCCAGTTTCCCTTGTAGCCTGCTGTGTCGTGTCTGCATCTCCTGCTATCAGATAAGTCATTTTCTTTTTTTGTGTTTGTGCAATATTTTTGCATTTTGTCCTGCACTTCTGTGGGGGCCTTCAGGGTCCCCTCCGGGGGCTTTTGCCCTCTCAGTTTGGTTCAGCAACTGAGTTTTGTACTTTTGCTTTTTCCAGTTTTTTCAGTGGCTGCTGTTTTGATTTTGTTACACCAGAGAACTAATTTAGGTGGTAGAGGTCGTGTGATCTCAGGTGATTTTGAAATTAGTAGAGTTGGTGCTTTTCAGGGTTTTCTGGGATTGCAGTAAGTACCCTTCCTATCCTTTTCTATTTAGATAGTTTGGGCCCCAGCGTTTGCTCATACTATTTTCTTTCTGTGTCAGTATTTCTTCTTGTCTAACCGCCATTACATGTTTGGGGGCTTTCTATTATCTTTGGGGTTCTGCTCCGGGGCAGATAGCTTTCCTATTTCTATCCTTAGGTGTAGTTAGTTTCTCAGGCTGTGACGAGGCGTCTAGGACCAACGTAGGAACGCTCCACGGCTGCCTCTAGTTGCGGTGGTTAGTCAGGGTACTGCAATCTCATAGATTCCAACTGCTCTGGTGTATTGCCTTTTTTACCTGCACTCCTCAGCTACCGAAACATAACAGTATCACTGGCCTAAAAATTAAAAATTGTATGGTACTCACAGAAGGGAAAAAATATTGTAAAAGAAAAAAGTTTGTCAGAGTTGTCAGAGATATTTTTCTGTTTGTTGCATTTTTTTTTTTTTTTTCCCTCTGTATCTCTGGGTGCTGGGGAGGATCTTTTCTCCCAATGGTGTTTGCACAGTTGTCTGGCCGTGTGGATCAGCTTGCCACTGAGGTTCGGAGTATTGCTATCTATCTTGCTGGGTTGCCTGTTGTGGAACCTAGGATTCCCATGCCAGATTTGTTTTTAGGGGATCGAGCTAAGTTTCAGAATTTCAAAAATAATTGTAAATTGTTTTTTGCCTTAAAATCTAAGTCCTCAGGAAACGCAGCGCAGCAGGTTCAAATTATCATCTCTCTCCTGCGCGGCGATCCTCAGGATTGGGCTTTTTCCCTGATACCTGGGGATCCTGTTTTGAGTGATGTTGATGCATTTTTTCAGGCTTTGGGGTTATTGTACGATGAGCCTAATGTCACTGATCAAGCTGAAAAAGCCTTGTTGGCATTAAATCAGGGGCTTGATGACGCTGAGTTATACTGTCAGAGATTCCGTAGGTGGGCAGTCCTGACCAAATGGAATGACGACGCTTTGGCGGCCCTTTTCCGGAAGGGTCTGTCAGATAATGTAAAGGATGTTATGGTGGGATTCCCTGTCCCCTCTGGTCTCAATGATTCTATGTCATTAGCGATTCAAATTGACAGACGTTTGCGTGAGCGGAGAAGTATGCGTGGAGTGGTGTTGCCTTGTGAGCCAGCTTCTGAACCCATGCAGTGTGATAGAGTGGTGTCTGGGGCACAGCGTCATGAGTTTCGAAAGCGCAATGGGTTATGTTTCTACTGTGGTGATGCCTCTCATGCTATTTCAGTCTGCCCTAAGCGGGGAAGACGTTTTGCACGCTCAGTTGTCTTGGGTAGTGTTCAGACTAAGTTTTTATTAACTGTCACTCTGATATGCTCTCTGTCCTCATTTTCTGCTCAGGCTTTCGTTGATTCTGGAGCAGCTATTAACCTGATGGATTATGATTTTGCTAAACGTTGTGGGTTTCCCTTGATACCCCTACAGAAGTCTATTCCCCTACTGGGGATCGATTCTACCCCTTTGGCTGAGAATAAACCTCAGTTTTCTACTCAGGTGATAATGAGGGTTGAACCTGATCACCAGGAGTGCTGCAAATTTTTGGTTCTATATAATCTGCATGACATTATCGTGCTGGGTTTCCCTTGGTTACAGTCTCATAATCCTGTTTTGGATTGGAAATCTGTGTCTGTAACCAGTTGGGGCTGCCAATGTGTTAATACCAACACTCCTGTTTTTTCTGCTCCCCCCAGGCTCAGGATGTTCCTGACTTTTTGATTGATTTTTCTGATGTGTTTAGCGAAAGTAAATCTGCATCCTTGCCTCCCCATAGGAGCTATGACTGCGCTATTGAATTAGTGCCGGGTAGTAAATTCCCTAAAGGTCGCCTTTTTAACTTGTCTGTACCTGAACATGACGCTATGCGGTCTTATATCAAGGAATCATTGGAGAAGGGTCATATCAGACCATCCTCTTCACCCTTAGGTGCCGGTTTTTTCTTTGTGGCCAAAAAAGATGGTTCATTAAGGCCGTGTATTGATTATCGTCTCTTGAACAATATTACTGTGAAATATCAATAACCCGTTACCCTTGATTTCTGACCTGTTTTCCAGGGTGAAAAACGCTACTTGGTTTACCAAGCTTGACCTCAGGGGGGCGTATAACCTTATTCGCATTAAGCACGGGGATGAATGGAAGACGGCATTCAATACCCCTGAAGGGCATTTTGAGTACCTAGTGATGCCCTTTGGGCTCACTAATGCTCCTTCCGTCTTCCAGTCCTTCATGAATGACATTTTCAGGGATTTTGTGGACAAATTTCTGATTGTTTATTTGGATGATATCTTGATTTTTTCCAATGACTGGGACTCTCATGTGAAACATGTTCGAACTGTATTCCAGATTTTGAGAGAGAATGCTCTGTATGTGAAGGGATCAAAGTGTCTTTTTGGCGTACAGAGGATCTCATTTCTGGGATTCATTTTGTCCCCATCTGTTATTGAAATGGACCCGGTCAAGGTTCAGGCCTTCTGTGATTGGGTCCAACCTACTTCATTAAAGGCTCTTCAGAGATTTTTGGGTTTTGCCAATTTTTATCGTAAATTTATTGGTAATTTCTCGGTTATTGTTAAACCATTAACTGATTTGACCAGAAAGGGTTCTGATGTGGTGAATTGGCCTCCTGAGGCAGTCTCTGCATTTCAGGAACTTAAGCAGAGATTCACTTCTGCTCCTGTTCTACGGCAGCCTGATGTTTCTCTGCCATTTCAGGTGGAGGTTGATGCCTCTGAAATTGGGGCAGGTGCCGTTTTGTCCCAAAAAGATCCAGAGACCTCTAAAAGTAACCCTTGTGCCTTTTTCTCTCGAAAATTTTCTCCTACTGAACGTAATTATGACGTGGGTAATCGGGAGTTATTGGCCATGAAGTGGGCTTTTGAAGAGTGGAGACATTGGCTGGAGGGAGCCAAACATCAGGTGGTGGTCCTTACGGACCATAAGAATCTGGTCTATCTGGAATCTGCCAAGCGACTCAATCCTAGACAGGCCAGGTGGGCCTTGTTTTTCACACGTTTTAATTTTGTGGTTTCCTTTCTTCCTGGCACTAAGAATGTTAAGGCGGATGCCCTCTCGAGGAGTTTCCTTGCGGACTCTCCTGAGTTATCTGATCCTTCTGTTATTTTAAAGAGGGTGTAGTTCTTTCCGCCATCTCACCCAATTTGAGACTTGCTCTGGAGGGGTGTCAGGAGGATAGGCCCGAGCGCTGCCCTGTTGGAAAATTGTTTGTCCCGGACCAATGGAAAAAGAGTGTGATGTCTGAGATTCATTGTTCCGCATTGGCTGGGCATCCCGGAATTTTTGGTACCAGAGACTTGGTTAGTCGGTCCTTTTGGTGGCCTACCTTGTCTCGTGATGTCAGGGAATTTGTGCAGTCCTGCGGGACTTGCTCTCGCTCCAAGCCTTGCTCTCGCTCTAGTGGTTTGTTGATGCCATTGCCTGTGCCCAAGAGACCATGGACCCATATCTCTATGGATTTCATTTCCGATCTTCCTGTTTCTCAGAGAATGACCACCATCTGGGTAATTTGTGATAGGTTTTCCAAAATGATACATCTTGTGCCATTACCTAAGTTGCCTTCCTCCTCTGAATTGGTGCCGTTGTTCCTTCAGCACGTGGTTCGTTTACACGGCATTCCTGAGAACATTGTGTCTGACAGAGGAGTCCAGTTTGTTTCCAGATTTTGGAGGACTTTTTGTTCTAAACTGGGTGTTCAATTGTCTTTCTCCTCGGCATTTCATCCTCAGACCAATGGTCAAACTGAGAGAACAAACCAGACATTGGAGACTTATCTAAGATGCTTTGTGTCTGCTGATCAGGATGACTGGGTCTCTTTTTTGCCTTTGGCTGAGTTTGCTCTTAATAATAGGGCTAGCTCTGCCACTTTGATGTCTCCGTTTTTCTGTAATTCTGGGTTTCACCCCCGATTTTCTTCAGGACAGACGGAGGCTTCTGTCTGTCCAGGTGTTGACTCTGTTGTGGAGCGTATGCAACAGATTTGGGACCAGGTAGTGGAGAGGTTGTCCCTCTCTCAGGAGAAGGCCCAGCGGTTTGCTAACCGGCATAGGACTGATGGTCCTCGGTTTAAAGTGGGGGACTTGGTCTGGTTGTCCTCAAAGAATATTCCTATGAGAGTAGCATCTCCTAAATTTAAGCCTAGGTTCATTGGACCTTATAAGATCATGGAGATTATTAATCCTGTTTCTTTTCGTTTGCTTCTTCCAGGGACATTTAAGATCCATAACGTGTTCCACAAGTCCTTGTTGAAGAGGTTTGTTGAGCCAGTGGTTCCTGCTGCTGTGCCTCCTGACCCTGTTTTGGTTGAGGGCAATCTGGAGTATGTGGTTGAGAAAATATTGGATTCTCGTTTTTCTAGACGGAAACTCCAGTATTTGGTTAAATGGAGAGGTTATGGTCAGGAAGACAATTCTTGGGTGTTTGCTTCGGACATCCATGCTAGGAGACTTATCCGTGCGTATCATAGAACTCATCCTGACCGACCTGGTTGCTCAAATGAGGGTTCGGTGACCCCTCCTCAAGGGGGGGGTACTGTTGTGAATGGGTTTGAGATGAGTTCTGAGCAGAGGCTCCTCTGGTGGTTACAAGCGGTGCTAGTGAAGATTGTGAGGACTGGGAATCAGGTGTGACTGACTGGTCTTATATAAGGGAGTCATTTTCCCATCAGGGTTGCCGGTGATCAATTGTTCTGGTCTGAATCCTTCTTTCCAGTTTCCCTTGTAGCCTGCTGTGTCGTGTCTGCATCTCCTGCTATCAGATAAGTCATTTTCTTTTTTTGTGTTTGTGCAATATTTTTGCATTTTGTCCTGCACTTCTGTGGGGGCCTTCAGGGTCCCCTCCGGGGGCTTTTGCCCTCTCAGTTTGGTTCAGCAACTGAGTTTTGTACTTTTGCTTTTTCCAGTTTTTTCAGTGGCTGCTGTTTTGATTTTGTTACACCAGAGAACTAATTTAGGTGGTAGAGGTCGTGTGATCTCAGGTGATTTTGAAATTAGTAGAGTTGGTGCTTTTCAGGGTTTTCTGGATTGCAGTAAGTACCCTTCCTATCCTTTTCTATTTAGATAGTTTGGGCCCCAGCGTTTGCTCATACTATTTTCTTTCTGTGTCAGTATTTCTTCTTGTCTAACCGCCATTACATGTTTGGGGGCTTTCTATTATCTTTGGGGTTCTGCTCCGGGGCAGATAGCTTTCCTATTTCTATTCTTAGGTGTAGTTAGTTTCTCAGGCTGTGACGAGGCGTCTAGGACCAACGTAGGAACGCTCCACGGCTGCCTCTAGTTGCGGTGGTTAGTCAGGGTACTGCAATCTCATAGATTCCAACTGCTCTGGTGTATTGCCTTTTTTACCTGCACTCCTCAGCTACCGAAACATAACAGTCTATATTTGCTGATCAGGGTAGACTCCTGGTTTCCCTGTCTCCGGTTACGTATTGACACTTAGGGCTGCTCTCTGCGACCTGTAGTCCAGATGCCTCCGGTTCTCTTGTTACTATGCTTGAAACTGTAGCAACGCTTCGGACCCCGGTGTCCGGCAATTTAGTGCAGGTAATCCAATACCTGTAGCACTTCTCTAACTTCTCCACTGCGCCCTTCGCCCTGCTTCTGCTCTTTGCATAAGCACTTGTAGCTTTCGATGGAAATAGTCAGCTTTCTTCCAAGCTCGCTGAGCAGCTCTCAGTTTCCTCCTTGTTTCTGCTTCTACTGAGGTACTGATTAAGGGTAGCTCTGACTAGGCTAGGATGATGCACTTCACCCGTACTAGCCTCCACTTCTCTGTCAGGTGAGCTAAGCTAGCTCTGCGAGGATTCAGTCCTCTCTCCTAGTCCAGACTGAACTGGCACAGAACTGCACTGTCTGAAGACAGGAAACTATCTGATCTGAGCTCTTCTCAGACAGGAAACAGACTCATCTGTACTGTCCTAAGACAGGAAGCTTGAATCGTCTCTGCTACGTGTCACTACCTCCTATACCCCTAGTGGGTGTGTCTGAAAGTGTGAGTGGCAGTGAATGATAACAAGCTTTTGTGGTTACCTTCCTGTGCATTCTCCTGGATTTTATGTGTGCCTGCGTAGCTGGGCTACAATTTGCCTCTTACACCAATCCCACCACTCACAAACATTCCCAAACTTTTCCTTACTTTTACACCACTCCTCATACCTTCTCTTATATTCCTTTCTCACATCTTCACTTTCCAGCAATTTCACATTTAACTTCCACAAACCTTTTCCAAACACACCACTAACATTAATATCTAACTCACACAACACACAAGCATGGTCTGAAAAAACAAACCCTATCCTGCTTATATCCAACAGGAAGAATGTTTTTTGAAATAAAACAATAGTCCAACCTAGACTGTGTGCTTCCACTCTCAGAAAAAAAAGTGTTCAACCTTGGGTTAACATCACACACCCGCTGCATATCACTCAAATCAAAGTCAGTGATTAACTCCATCAAGACTTTCCCAGACACATCCACATTCGCTCCCCCCACATCACAATTCATATCCCCCACAATCACCACAGGCACTCTTCCTGGAACAAAAAGCTTCATTTTTTCAAATAATAACTTGCGCTCATTTTTTCCTACTGGCGCATAAATATTAATCACACAAAACTTAGCATTTTTATATTCAAAATTAGCTAAGATACACCTCCCACCTCAACAACCAAATAATCATTCAAAACAACCTCCCGCCCTTTAACTAAAATACCCACACCATCATTTTTATTATTTGCACTACCTGACCATACTGACGCACCATAAGACCATTCATCCCCTTTCACACCATCCACAATGCCACATTCTTGCAAACAAAAAATAGATGCATTTTGCATCGCTAGAAACTCCAAAATTGCTGCTCTTCTACTCGCACTCTTGAAAACTCTCACATTTTGCGAGATTATAGATAAACCCATACTAAAGAAAAAAAAATAGCAACTCAACAATTACCATATATCTGCATACATCACACAAAAAGAAGCCCTTGGCAAAAGTCAAGGCTCACAGAAACAGGAAAAAAAAAACAACCAACAGGTCCACTGAGCTTACACGCTTACCCAGTGTCCCCATTGTCCTCCTCTGCCATTTGGACAGAACAGCTAGTCTCTGATCCACTAGCTGCTTCGTTCTCACTCCTTTGTTTTTTGCCTGGCCCAATCTTCCTCTGAGGTGCACTACTAGCTGCCTCATCACTCTCCCCATCCTCCTCCCTCTGGCATTTCTTCCCACCCCTGTCCTCATCTGAAGAAAACGCTCCAATATTTTGAGGATCAGAGGGGTGCACAAAGCTCTCAACATCAGAGAAGAACACCTCTTCCTCTGCTGCCTCCATTGCTTCCTCCATAGAACACATTTCAGGCACAAGAGAGTCATCATCATCATCTTCTTCCTCATCTTGTGCCCCATTCAGCCCCTTCTCCACTTTTCTGGCTGCCGCCCAAAACTGTGCATCTTCTGCCTTTTTTATCCCCTTCTCCACTTTTCTGGCTGCCGCCCAAAACTCCTCCTCTTCCTTCCGCTTTTTTTGGGCCTCACTCATCATAGCACGCGGCGCTAGCACAAAGTCATCCCTTGGAGCCACAGGAGTCACTGGAGGACTTCTCATCTCTCTTCGCCTCTCTCTCTCTCTCTCTCATTCTTTTCTGTTTCCCTCCTGATAACAGCCATCTGCCGCCTTCTCACCTCCTCCTCTCTCCACTCACTCTCAGAGCGTCTAGGCGCCCTCATCTGGCAGTCTTTATACATGTGGTCGCTGCTACCACACACGTCACAGGTCTTCGCCTTCGGACAATTTCCCGCCATATGTCCCTCCTTTTTGCAGTTACGGCAACATTGTCCTTTCTTACAATCTGCCTGGATATGCCCAAATGAGAAGCATTTCCTGCAAAACAGGGGCTGCCCAGGGTACTGAAGGAAACCCCTATGCCCTGCCACAGAAAAGTTTGCTGGAGGGTGTCTGAACCACCCACACTGTCAGGATCTCTTCGGAACCTTACCCGATATTTATATTGGCAATTAAAGATTCCCAAACAGTTCACTTGTCTCTCTCCCTTTGACACGAATTCACAGTACTGTGAGAGGAAGCTCTCCAACAATGCGGGTTCAGTAAAGGGGTTATAGACAGTGATAGTCACCTGCCTTTCCTGAAGACCAAACAGCGGTTCACATCTGACTCCTTGCAAACAGGGATCCTTGGCATGATTCCGGAACCACTCGTAGACATTCAGACACTCATGCTCCGACATGAACGTGACATCATAGTTACCTTGGTTAGGGAACTCGTTGATGCTGAAAATGTCCTCCCGTCTTCCTCCAGCTTTTTCCTCGATGAGATCCCGCACAATGAAGACCACGCTGTTCCTCGTCCTCGTATTTGGATCCACCGACACACGGATTGTGTTCTTGATGTAATTCATATTTCAAACTGTCGGTACAAATTACCACAGAAAAAGGGTCTGGATTACTCCAAAAACCTCGCACCTATTCAGGCCGAGAAGCGATCACTTGATCTTAGCCTAATGGCCAGAAGCGATGGCCCGAGCCGCCTTGGCACGAGGGATGCACCATGGCCTAACACAGACACCCCTTGTGGAGATGAAGACAAACACATGGTGGCCTTATAACACAGACTTCATCTCCTCTTGTGCAGATGAAGAAGAAGGCGTTGTACGAAACTCTGGACACCTTCAAAAAGAGCGCTGTGCCTGCCGCCGCGGCTCATTTTGGCTGGCAATACACGCGTTTTGAATCTGCATAACTCCACCTCCTCCAGTTTTTTACACAAATGCTTCACTTCCTCATTCACCCTGCTGCTGCTGCTGCTACCACTACAACACAGTGGCGCGACGACGACGACGGATGCAAAAGCAAATATCTATATCTCTTAAACAAGGTATATAGCAGCAGCAGCATTTTAGGAACAGAAGCCCCTTCTGAAGAGATTTTTTTTTCACACTTTTCCTCCCAGCCCTTCTCTATTGCCCACTTGCATTACAGAGACTTCAGCAGCAGCATTGTCAAAAAAAACACCAAGAAATAATAATAATAATACTCGGAAAGCACTACATGCATTGATTTGAATTCAATCTGCTTTTGGTAACCGAATCAGAGAAGTGCACTGGTCCCAGAATGAGTGCAATACCGGGTCAATGCGTGGAGAGGACAGAGCGAGCTCTTTTTCCATCTCCCTGTTCTAAAAATCCATTTAATATATGGTCCCCAGATAGGGGACGTATCAGATATTAAACTGATAGAACAGATGTGGTTAGTTTGGACACTTTGAAGCAAAGTAATGTTGTCTCCTTTAAGCATTATACGACCAAGCTGTTTCCGTGACTTTGTTCTCAGGTGGATTTCCTCAGCATCATCCTAAACTAGGTTCATATACTCATCAAAGCCAATAATGCAGCCTTCAATGCGCATGTTCACCTGCTCATACAGCCACACCTGGATCCGGGATCTATTCTGGAGATACCTGAAGATCAGATTGATGGGCTGCACCATCACTTTCTGCACCTTCTGCCCCTGTCCTTGGTATGCCATCTCCACCAGATATCACAGAACTAGAACCGGAAAAGAACTCCCAAACAGATCTTAGCCAGAAGGCCGAGACACGATAATCTGAAATGCGTGGGCACCTCGGATGGCCCATGGCCTAACACAGACATCCCTTGTGGAGATGGAAACAAACACATGGCCTTATAACACAGACATCTCCTCTTGTGCAGATGAAGAAGAAGGCGTTGTACGAAACTCTGGACACCTTCAAAAAGAGCGCTGTGCCGCGGCTCATTTTGGCTGGCAATCCACGCGTTTTGAATCTGCATAACTCCGCCTCCTCCTAGTTTTTACACAAATACTCACTTCCTCATTCATCCTGCTGCAGCAGCATTTTAGGAACAGAAGCCCCTTCTGAAGAGATTTTTTTTCACACTTTTCCTCCCAGCCCTTCTCTATTGCCCACTTGCATTACAGAGACTTCAGCAGCAGCATTGTCAAATAAAACACCAAGAAATACTATAATAATAATAATAATACTCGGAAAGCACTACATGCATTGATTTGAATTCAATCTGTTTTTAGTAACCGAAGCAGAGAAGTGCACTGGTCCCAGAATGAGTGCAATACCGGGTCAATGCGTGGAGAGGACAGAGCGAGCTCTTTGTCCATCTCCCTGTTCTAAAAATCCATTTAATCTATGGTCCCCAGATTAAACTGATAAGAACAGATTTTTTTTTTTTTTATGTCCAAAAATATTTTGGAAATCTGTTCATTCTCTCATCTCGCCTTCTTCACCACGTATATACAGCACGTTGTTATATCTCACCAAAACTTCTCCGAGATGTCCAGACAACGCACCATCGATATATTCCTCTGTGCTCGCAAGCTGCATGTTCATGTAGCCATCCACTGACACCAGGTAGCCCTTGTAGTCCATCCCCCACTTCAGCTTCACCATTACAGGCTTACCAGTAAGTCCATTCAAGAAGGGTTTGGGGTTCAATGGCAAACTCATGATGCCGATCTACAGACCAACCACACGTGCAGCACAAAAAAATTCCTCCTCGGAGCAATCGCTTGACCACACTGCCAGAGTTAGAAGGACAGAGACTACACTTGATCTTAGCCAGAAGGCCGAGACACGATAATCTGAAAAGTGTGGGGGGGCACATGGGATGCCCCATGGCCTAACACAAACATCCCTTGTGGAGATGGAGACAAAGAATGACCGGATGAAGGTATTGTAACAAACTCTGGACACCTTCAAAAAGAGCATTGTGCCGCGGCTCATTTTCGTTGGCATCCTGAGGCATGTTGGCACCACAGGATGGGGCAGAGTGTGTGTTTGTGTTAAAATGGGAGGAGTCATGCAGATTCAAAACCCGTGGAGTACGCGTTTTGAATTTGCATGACTCCTCCCATTTTAACACACACTCTGCCTCATCCTGCGGTGCCAACATGCCTGAGGATGTTAGGGAAGGAGGGGACAGAAAAATTGAAAAAACCAGCTGCTGTCTAACCTCAGCTATGCTGATTTAACGTAGGACTACCTCGGTACTGGGTAGTACCTACCTACCTGTCTGCCTTCACCGGCAGACTGAAGCTGTCTGCCTCTGCACAGCTATTTATAGGCTGAGGGCTCATTGTCCCGCCCAGGGCCCACTGTGCGGGGAGAGGGGGGACCTGGCCTGAGCAGGTGGCGCAATACTTACCTCTCACCGTGCCTCCGTAGCTCCGGGCTCCAGGGGGCGCCTGCAGGGCGCCCGCGCTTCCTGTCACAGCAGCGCCGCTGGATGACGTCATTATTCAGTGGCCGGCTGTGGCAGAGAGCGCGGGCGCCGGACAGGTGAGATGTGAGGTGTATGTGTCTGTGTGTATCAGTGTGTGTGTGTGTGTGTCTGCCTGCGTGTGTGTATGTGAGAGAGTGCTGCGGTGCTGTCTGTGTGTGGTGCTGTATGTATGATGGTGATGGGGGGAGGCAGTGATGGTGGTGAGGAAGCAACAATGATGATGGGGAGCCAATGATGATGGGCAGGCAAAGATGATGATGATGGGGAGGCGATGATGATGGGCAGGCAATGATGATGATGATGGGGAGCCAATGATGATGGGCAGGCAATGATGATGATGATGGGGAGGCGATGATGATGGGGAGCCAATGATGATGGCCAGGCAATGATGATGATGATGGGGAGCCAATGATGATGGGCAGACAATGATGATGATGATGGGGAGGCAATGATAATGATGATGGGGAGGCAATGATGATGGGGAGGCGATGATGATGATGGGGAGGCAATGATGATGATAATGGGGAGTCTTTCCACAGTGCCCTTTCCTGAGCCGTAACAGTGCAGAATGCAGCACAGTGCAGAGGAGAGCTCCATATTTTGTATGGAGCTGTCACGCTGTCTAGCAGATGTATAAATATATAATGTCAGTAATCTATCAAGTGGGACAACATTCTATATAACATATAAATAGGTAACATTAACATGTATATATAGCATAGTATTACCTGACATAATATCCTGTGGGTCAATACTGAATCCTTTTCACGCTGTCTCTGGCTAGAGGTGGACCGGGGTCTATGCTGACCCTAAACTGGGGTCCTGACTAGTCCCTCTACCTGGAGGTACTGTTAATGGTACAGAGGTCCAGGCCACCAGCGTAAACCCTGTCTCCTATAAATCCCTGACCACTGTAATCTAGTCCTTAGAAGGACCCTGATTACCACCATAGGGAATGGACAGGTAAAGGTTAACAAACAGTATAGACAAACGAGACAGACAGGGGATAAAGTAAATACTGTCTTGCATACAACATTAAAACACAGAGGGAACACCAAAGGTCTAGGAGATAAACTATAAGCAAGGTGAGGAGAAACAACAAAAGAGCTCTTAGCTTAAGTCTTCTCAGAACCGATCCTATCTGCAGTCTGTATGAATGCTTTCACCGGCATCTAACCAGCAGACTGGCAGGTATATAAAGGAAGCTAATTAGAACATAATCAAAAGCAGCCGGGCGAGGCTGGACCTAGTCTTAGCAAAGAGCTAGGTAAAATTAACTCCCTCATTACCAAACACAAAGAAACAGCAACTCAGCTGCGAGAAGTCAGAATGTGCAATCGCGACGATCTTCGTGGCGATGCACCCATGACAGTACCCCCCCTTCTACGAGGGGCCTCCGGACCCTCAGGGCCAGGTCTGTCCGGGTAAGTCGTGTGGAAGGTCCGAACCAATCGATCTGCGTTAATCTCAGACGCAGGAACCCACGTCCTCTCCTCAGGACCATATCCCTTCCAATGAACCAAATACTGAAGGGACCGGCGATTCAGACGTGAGTCAATGATCTTCAACACTTGAAATTCTAAGTTACCATTGACCACCACTGGAGGAGGAGGTAGAAGTGACGGTCTAACTGGCGCCACGTACCTCTTAAGCAACGATTTGTGGAATACATTATGGATTTTAAACGTAGGAGGGAGGTCCAGACGAAATGCCACAGGATTAATTATAGAACTGATCCTGTATGGACCGATAAACCTGGGACCCAGTTTCCAGGAGGGAACTTTGAGTTTTATATTCTTGGTAGACAACCACACCAGATCGTTCACACCTAGGTCCGGACCAGACACTCTCCTCCTATCAGACCTCCGCTTGAAACGGTTCCCATAGCACTCAGACCATTCAGCACTCCTCTCCAAACTGAAGCAAGTGACGACGAGAATCGTTCCTCCTCAGGAACCCCAGATGGACGGGTATGTGGGGTCTTAGAGCGAGCACAAACTCCACAGGACGCGACAAAAGTTATTACCTCTTTATTTAAGTTAGGCCACCAAAACCGGCGAGAAAGGAGATCCACAGTTGCTTTACTCCCTGGATGTCCTGCTAAAGCAGAACTATGATGTGCCTCGATAACTTTTTTTTCTTAACTGATTAGGAACAAACAGTTTCCCTGGAGGTCCTACAGGGGCGTCCCCCTGAGCCTCCAACACCTCCTCCTCAAGCTCAGAGCACACAGCCGACACCACCACTCCTTCCTGAAGGATAGGAACCGGGTCATCCGTCTTTCCGGCCCTGGGAAACTACGAGATAAGGCATCAGGAAGCAATTTTATTGAGCAGTCATACGTGCGATGAGGAGGTAACTTTTGACACCCCTCCTCTGAGAACATCTCCCCAAAGTCCTCCAGAAAAGGAGGCAAAGTCCTAGGCACGACCGCACTGATGACCGTGTTCATGCAGTTATTCTTGCAAAATTCACCCCACTGGCTTATCTTTCTGGATTGCCAATCAATCACTGGGTTATGTTTAGCCAACCAGGGAAGTCCCAACACAATAGGAGTAGGAAGACCCTCCAACACATAACAAGACAACTGTTCTTTATGTATTGCCCCTACTCGAAGGTCTATGTTATGAACAGCTTGTACAAAGCTACCTTGACCGAGAGGTCTGGCATCAATAGAAAGTATAGGGATCGGTTTGGCCAATACACTCAGTTGCATACCTTGCACCTGGGCAAACCGAGCGTCCACCATATTAGCCCCAGGCCCACTATCAAGAAGAACAGAAATCCTCTCAACTCTCGCACCAACCACCACCTCCGCAGGCATGAGAAATTGAGACGGACCTGGGGACGAAATACCTACTCCCAGGTTGTCGTCCACCACACAACCTGGGATTAACAGTTTTTCGGTGACTTTTTTGCTCAATGAGGCACGGGAGGGACACCCCCCAACAAAATGTCCCTCTCTCCCGCAGAAGAAACACCTTCTTGTCTTGCGGCGCACCGCCGATTCCCTCCTACAAAATGATGTCCCACCCAACTGCATAGGTTCCTCAGAACAGACCAGGGGAACCTCCATATAAGGGACTTTAGTAGTGGGTGGAGTAATAACAGGGGGCGGAGTTACCTCGCACCTCCCCCGAAGCCGTCTATCAATACGAATAGCAAGGGCCATAGCAGCCTCCAGTGACGGAGGAGAATCATACTGAGCCAAAACATCTTTTAATTTGTCAGATAACCCTTGACAAAACTGGCTCCTAAGAGCTGGGTCATTCCACTGAGTATCTGTGGCCCATCTACGGAACTCAGAAGAAAATTCCTCCGCCGGACGATCTCCTGTCACGCGGTCTTATGATATGTGTACGATGTCAGTAAACTATTCTTAAAATAACAACACTCTATACAACATATAGATTAGCAACATCAGCATGTAAAAATAGAATAGATTTACCTGACACGATATCCGTTGAACTCAGGGTTAATCTTGAGGACTTGATACACTGTCACAGGAAAGAGGAGGACCGGGGGTCTAACCTGACCCTAAACTGGGGTCCTAACTAATCCCTCACCTTGGAGGTACTGATAATGGTTCAGAGGTCCAAGTCTCCAGCCTAACCCTGTCTCCTATCAGTCCCTGAACCCTGTAATCAGTCCTAAGAAGGATTCTGATTACCACCAAAGGAATATGGGCTGATCTCTGCTAAATACACAGATTAGACATATAAGACAGACTGGAGAAAACACAGACTTGCATACACACTCAAACACAGAAGGAACATAAATGATCTGGGATATTAAACTCTAAGCAAGGTGAGCTTAAAACAACTAAGGAGCTCTTTAACTTAAGTCTATACAGATACAATCCTATCTGTGGTCTGCAAGAAGAATTTCACTGGCAACTCCCAACACAGACAACCAGAGATTTAAAGGAAACCAATCAACAAATAATTAATTGCAGCCGGGAGAAACTGCACCCAGTCCCAGAACTGAGCACAGACAGAATTAACTCCCTAACTGCCAAACACAAAGAAACAGCAACTCAGCTGTGAGAAGTCAGAATGTGCAACCGCGACGATCTTCGTGGCGATGCACACATGACAGTACCCCCCCTTCTACGAGGGGCCTCCGGACCCTCAGGGCCAGGTTTGCCCGGGTGAGTTCTGTGGAAGGTCCGCACCAAACGATCTGCGTTAATGTCAGACGCAGGAACCCACGTCCTCTCCTCTGGACCATACCCCTTCCAATGCACCAAGTACTGAAGGGACCGGCGATTCAGACGTGAGTCAATGATCTTTGACACTTGAAACTCCAAGTTACCATTGACCACCACTGGAGGAGGAGGTAGAGGTGATGGTATGACTGGTGCCACGTACCTCTTAAGTAATGACTTGTGGAACACATTGTGGATTTTAAACGTAGGAGGGAGGTCCAGACGAAATGCCACAGGATTAATTATGGAACTGATCCTGTACGGCCCGATGAATCTGGGACCCAGCTTCCAGGAGGGAACTTTAAGTTTTATATTCCTGGTAGACAACCATACCAGATCGTTCACATTAAGATCTGGACCAGAAACTCTCCTCCTATCAGCCATACGTTTATAACGGTTCCCCATAGCACTCAGATTATTCAATACACCTCTCCACACTGAAGCAAGTGACGACGAGAAACGCTCCTCCTCAGGAACCCCAGAAGGGCCCCCCCCATTGAATGTACAAAACTGGGGATGAAAACCATATGCCCCAAAAAACGGGGACTTACCAGTGGACTCGCTCCGCCTGTTGTTAAGAGCGAACTCTGCCAGAGGCAAGAAAGAAGACCAGTCCTCCTGGTTCTCTGAGACAAAACACCGAAGATAAGTCTCTAGGCTTTGATTCAGACGCTCTGTCTGACCATTGGTCTGCGGATGAAAAGCCGAGGAAAATGACAATTGCATCCCCCGACGGTAAACAAAATGCCCTCCAAAACTTGGACACAAACTGAGACCCCCTATCTGACACCACATCAGAAGGCAACCCATGAATTCTCACAATCTCCCCAATGAACACCTGCGCCAGAGTTTTAGCATTAGGGAGGGCAGGAAGAGCAATGAAATGTGCCATCTTACTGAACCTGTCAACGACCACCAGTATGACAGTCTTCCCTGACGACTGAGGAAGGTCCGTGATGAAGTCCATAGACAAATGAGTCCATGAACGCTCCGGAAGTTTCAAGGGTAAGAGGGTCCCAGACGAACGGGTATGAGGGGTCTTAGAGCGAGCACAAACCCCACAGGACGCGACAAAAGTTAAAACATCTTTATTAACGTTAGGCCACCAAAACCGGCGAGAAAGGAGATCTAAAGTAGCCTTACTCCCTGGATGTCCTGCTAAAGCAGAATTATGATGTGCCTCAATAACCTTTTGTCTCAACTGATTTGGGACAAACAGTCTCCCTGGAGGTCCTGCAGGAGCGTCCCCCTGAGCCTCTAACACCTCCTCCTCAAGCTCAGAACATACAGCCGACACTACCACCCCTCCTGAAGGATAGGAATCGGGTCATCCATTTTCCCGGCCCCTGGGAAACTGCGAGACAAGGCATCCGCCTTAACATTCTTAGATCCAGGGCGATAAGTGACAACAAAATTAAACCTGGTAAAAAACAACGACCATCGAGCTTGTCTGGAATTCAGACGCTTAGCAGATTCCAAATACAGCAGGTTCTTGTGATCAGTAATGACGGTGACCGGGTGGACTGCCCCTCCAAAAAGTGACGCCATTCTTCAAAAGCCAACTTAATGGCCAAAAGTTCCTATTGCCGATATCATAATTCCTTTCGGCGGACGACAATTTTTTAGAAAAGAAAGCGCACGGATGCCATTTACCAGGGGACGGACCCTGGGACAATATTGCACCCACCCCTACGTCAGACGCGTCCACCTCCACAACGAACGGCTGTGATGCATCTGGTTGGATGAGAACGGGTGCCGAAGCAAAACATTTTTTCAAAGAGGAAAAAGCTTGGCAAGCTTTGTCCGACCATTTAGAAAAATCCGTCCTTTTCTTGTCATGTCAGTGAGAGGTTTGACAACAGATGAGAAATTACAAATAAATTTCCGGTAGTAGTTAGCAAACCCCAGAAAACGCTGCAGAGCCTTAAGATCCTCTGGCTGATCCCATTCAAGCACTGCTCTCACCTTTTCAGGGTCCATACGGAAACCGGAGGCTGACACCAAAAAACCCAAAAACTGAAGTTCCTGTACGGCGAATACACACTTTTCCAGTTTGGCGTATAGTTTATTGTCTCGCAAGATCTGCAACACCTGTCTCACATGCTCCTGGTGAGACACAAGATCTGGTGAATAAATTAAAATGTCATCCAAATATACGACCACAAACAGCCCACCAGATGACGAAAAATGTCATTAACAAAATGTTGGAATACTGCTGGTGCAGTAGTCAGACCAAAAGGCATGACAAGGTTCTCATAATGTCCCTCCGGCGTGTTAAACGCCGTTTTCCACTCATCCCCCTCTTTTATCCTAATCAGATTATACGCCCCCCTGAGATCCAATTTAGAGAACCATTTGGCGCCAACAATTTGATTGAAGAGATCAGGAATCAGAGGGAGTGGATACGGATCTCGAACAGTAATCCGATTAAGTTCGCGGAAATCCAAGCAAGGGCGTAGGCCTCCATCTTTTTTCTTCACAAAGAAGAACCCCGCGGCCACTGGGGAAGATGAAGGTCTAATATGCCCTTTGGCCAGACTTTCCGAAATATAATCTTTCATAGCCTGCCTCTCAGGACCAGAAAGGTTATATAACCTAGCTTTAGGTAACTTAGCATCAGGAAGTAAATTAATAGAGCAGTCATACACGCGATGAGGAGGCAACTCCTGACACCCCTCCTCAGAGAACACATCCCAAAGTCCTCCAAAAAAGGAGGCAAAGTACTAGGCACGACCGCACTGATGACTGTGTTCATGCAGTTACTTTTGCAAAACTCACCCCATTGGCTTATATCTCTGGACTGCCAATTAATCACAGGGTTATGTTTAACCAACCAAGGAAGTCCCAACACAATAGGAGTAGGTAGACCCTCCAACACATAACAAGATAATAGTTCCCTATGTATTGCCCCTACCCGAAGGTCAATGTTATGAACTCCTGAACAAAGCTACCTTGGCCGAGAGGCCTGGCGTCAATGGAGAATATAGGGATCGGTTTGACCAATACACTCAGATGCATACCTTGAGCCTGAGCAAACTGAGCGTCAACCAGATTAGCCCGGACCCACTATCAAGAAGAACAGAAAATCTCTCCACTCTCGTACCAACCACCACCTCCACTGGTACAAGGAACTGAGAAGAACTAGCGGACGAAATACATACTCCCAGGTTGTCGTCCACCACACAACCTGGGATTAACAGTTTTCCGGCGACTTTTTGCTCAACAAGGCACGGGATGGACATCCCCAACAAAATGTCCCTCTTTCCCGCAGAAGAAACACCTTCTAGTCCTGCGGCGTACCGCCAATCCCCTCCTACGAAATGATGTCCCTCAGCTCCATGGATAATCCCTGCAACTGCAGAGCCAGCTGGGCTACTGGATCCATGGCAACTGGGAATAATTTTATGGGCCAGTGAAAATGTCACGCGGTCTTATGATATGTGTACGATGTCAGTAAACTATTCTTAAAAGAAACAACACTCTATACAACATTAGATTAGCAACATCAGCATGTAAAAATAGAATAGATTTACCTGACACGATATCCGTTGAACTCAGGGTTAATCTTGAGGACTTGATACACTGTCACAGGAAAGAGGAGGGACCGGGGGTCTAACCTGACCCTAAACTGGGGTCCTAACTAATCCCTCACCTTGGAGGTACTGATAATGGTTCAGAGGTCCAAGTCTCCAGCCTAACCCTGTCTCCTATCAGTCCCTGAACCCTGTAATCAGTCCTAAGAAGGATTCTGATTACCACCAAAGGGATATGGGCTGATCTCTGCTAAATACACAGATTAGACATATAAGACAGACTGGAGAAAACACAGACTTGCATACACACTCAAACACAGAAGGAACATAAATGATCTGGGATATTAAACTCTAAGCAAGGTGAGCTTAAAACAACTAAGGAGCTCTTTAACTTAAGTCTATACAGATACAATCCTATCTGTGGTCTGCAAGAAGAATTTCACTGGCAACTCCCAACACAGACAACCAGAGATTTAAAGGAAACCAATCAACAAATAATTAATTGCAGCCGGGAGAAACTGCACCCAGTCCCAGAACTGAGCACAGACAGAATTAACTCCCTAACTGCCAAACACAAAGAAACAGCAACTCAGCTGTGAGAAGTCAGAATGTGCAACCGCGACGATCTTCGTGGCGATGCACACATGACATCTCCCTGCTGTATCCTACGTAACTTCGTTTCAGCAAGGGAGACCCGATCCGGGTCATCATACACCAGCCCAGGGCAGCAAAAAATCGATCTACTGACTGGAGGGCCGGGGAGCCGGAGGAAGAGAGAACGCCCAGGATTGAGGGTCCCCTTGTAAGAGCGAGATGACAATTCCCACCCTGCTCCTCACTCCCCGATGACCGAGGCCGTAGCCGAAAGTACAATTTACATGCCTCCCGGAAGGTAAAAAATTTGTCCCGCCCACCAGTGAACCTGTCCGGGGAGAGCAACCTTAGGTTCAGATCTGGTTTGCTCCGGGGGGGACAAAACCTTGGACTTAATGTCCGTAAACTCCATGGACAATTTCTGCAACTGCAGGGCAAGCTGGGCTACTGGATCCATGGTAGCTGGGGAGAATCTATAGTTTGGCCGGTGAAAATGTCACGCTGTCTAGCAGATGTATAAATATATAATGTCAGTAATCTATCAAGTGGGACAACA
>JARQOD010006975.1:0-40762 GCA_033576555.1 Oophaga sylvatica | reverse complement strand
GCGTGGGGTCCCCCCTATTTTTGTTAACCAGCCAGATGAAGCAGACCGCTGAGGCCTGGTTTTTCAGGCTGGTAAGGATCCAATATCCATGGACCTTGCAAGCCTGATAATACCAGGCCACAGCAGTCTGCTTAGCTTGGCTGGTTAACAAAAATAGGGGATCCCCTCGAAAAAAAAACGGCGTGGGGATCCCCCCTATTTTTGTTAACCAGCCAAGTAAAATGCAGACTGCTGCGGCCTGGTATTAAAAGACTGTCAAGGCCCATGGATTTTGGCCCTCAACAGCCTGATAATACCAGGCTACAGCAGCCCCACATTTGGCGCATCAAAAGATGTGCCAATTGTGGCACTTTACCCGGCTCTTCCCACTTGCCCTGTAGCGGTGGCAAGCGGGGTAATAAGGGGTTAATGTCACCGTTGATTGCACGGTGACAATAAGCCCTGGTTAATAATGGAGAGGCGTCAATAAGACACCGATCCATTATTAATCCCAAAGTTATTAAATGTTTTAAAAAAAGACAAAGCAAGAAAAAAGTCTTTTAATGAAATAAAAGAGACAACACAGTTTTCATTAATTTTATTGTACTCTCATTCCTGCGACGCCATCGATCTCCTGTAAAAAAAGAAAAAAAAACAAACCAACAGTATACCACCTGTCCGACGCAGTCCATAGTAACGACAGTCCCACGACGATCCAACTCTGCTACATCGCAATGACAGGCAGAGCCTGTCATCGCGACGCAGCACAGCTGATTACCTGCTTCCCCGGCGGTGACGTCATCGGACTGACTGCTTTACGGCCGGGATTACCCAGCAGTCACTGCAGTTATCGCGAGAAACTGCATGTGACCGCCGGGGAAAGAAGATGGCGGCCATGAAGCAGTCCAGGCCGTGACCGCCGGAGATCTTCTGCCAGGTAAGTGCCGCTGACTCCTGACAGACCCGACCGACGGACACTGACAGTGACAGTGACAATCCCGATTCCGGTATCCGATAAGACGAAAATATCGGAACTCGGAATCGGAATTCCGATACAGCCAATATCGGCCGATACCCGATATTTGCAGTATCGGAATGCTCAACCCTAATATTGACACATATAAAGAACTGTACGCTTTCAGAAGCATGCAGGAACAATAATTTACAGTTTACTCTATCTGATGAGGAGCTAGATGCATTCATTGCGATATTCTATGCTCGTGGAATATCTGGCACGAACCGTCACTCGATTAGCAGTATTTGGTGTAATGACTGGGGAATACCGTTTTGCAAAGCGACAATGTCTAGGGACCGCTTTGTTGAAATTATGAGGTTTCTCAGATTTGATGAGAAATCTACTCGATCGGAGAGACTGCAAACGGACAAGTTTGCTCTATTTTCTACTGTGTGGGACAGGTTTATTGAAAATTGTATTGCGTGTTACAAACCTGGCCCATACATAACGGTGGATGAGCAACTTTTCCCAAGCAAAACTAGGTGTCCATTCACGCAGTACATGCCTTCCAAACCAGATAAATATGGCCACAAATATTGGCTAGCTGTTGATAAGGAGAGCAAATATCTGGCAAATGGCTTCCCTTATCTAGGCAAAGATGACACACGCCGTGCTGAGGACCGTTTAGCTGACCATGTGGTAATGAAGTTATTGGACCCGTTTTTGAAAAAAGGTCGCAATGTTACAACCGATAATTATTTTACTTCAGTAAAATTAGCTAAACAGCTAAAAAGCAAAGGAACAACCATCGTGGGAACACTGAACAAGATAAGGCGAGAAGTGCCTAAAGAAATAAAATCCATGAAAGAGGAATTGTACAACACTAAAGTGTTTAGAAATGAAGACAATTTTACACTTACAGTATATCAAGGAAAGCCCAACAAAAATGTTGTCATTTTGAGTTCTGTCCATCCAGATGTTGTTGTTGCGTCTGATTCCGCTAAAAAAAACTCCAGAAACTATAAAGTTTTACAATGAAACAAAATATGGAGTAGATGTAGTGGATCAGATGGCACGAAAATATACCACACGAACATGCACAAGGAGATGGCCTGTTCATGCATTTGAAAATGCCTTAGACTTTGCGGGTATAAATGCATGGATAATATTCAATGAGATAACCCACCAAAAAATGTCACGCAAGGCATTTTTGCAAACGCTTGTGAGAGAGTTGAGTGGTCCTTATGTCACAGATAGGGAAAAGGGTTCCACGTCCCAAGTTTCTACATGCTCAGAAGTGATGGTTCAAACAAAATTTTGCCAGATCAAAGAAAAGTGCAAGAAAAATAGATCTGTCGGCAATTGTAAGACTTGTGGTAAGTCTTTGTGTGGGCAATGTACTGCCATAAATCAAAGGCAATGCCTAAAATGCGAAACACCAAATGTTTAGAAGGTGAATTCTGCGCCATATTTTCATTTTTATGCTCCTCCACCTACATTTTCTCTGCTTTTTGTTCTTCAGTTGTTGTTTATATGTGTGCACTTGAATAAAAAAAAATGTTTGAAAAACGTCTATTATAATTATTGTTATTTTCTGTAGAAAAATAAGAAAAGCAGAAAAAAAACAATCAAAAGCATTACTGTTGGATCTCACAATAATAATACATTACAAAAAATATAATTATTAATAAATAACCACAAATGAAACTCTAAAAATAAACGAAAACAAGCAAGGAGTCAAAATGACTCCTTTCAGTAGTTCTAGGCGGGGTCACGAGTCCAGTAGTCCTAGTGTTAATGATAGCTCAAGATTCAAGTTTAGAGCCTCTGACCCTTGTAACTTGGTGGTCCTCCTGCCTTTGACTTGTATCCACGTGTATGACCCGGACTGATCTCTGACCCCGTCTCTTGGTATCCACCTCTGCTGCTACGTTCTCTGTCTGGCTTTTGATTCCCTGGCTTGTACCCCGACCAAGTCTTCCATCTACGTGTATTGCTGCTCCTTCTGGTACATCTGCTCCTGATCGTTTCTGACTCGGTTCATCTCAACATTCTCTCATTACCTGTGACACCTGTGCGGTTGCTCAGTGTAGCTACCCTTCATGTGTACCCTCTCTCTCCTCACCAGCTCCCACTGGTGGAGGTTTCACTACACATTGGTTGTCATGGTTGCATAACTCTGTGTCTATGTAACCTCCTCATCTTCCTCCTCCTCCTCCTCTGCTGAGCTACTTAGCTGCATGCCTCTGGATTTACACCAAGTGTGATCTAATACCCCATCGTCACCCTCTCTGTTCTCCCAGTCCTCGCCCTGAGAGTCACCCTCCTCCTCTTCCTGCCTTGACAGCACAGTACAGTCCGCAGACACCTCAAATATCTGAGTCTTGTCACAAATGGATCACCTTCACCCAACGGGGTTAACGTCTGTTGATGAGGGTTTGGTTTATGCTCAGACCAAACTTCATCCGGCCATGGATCAAAGTGAGAAAAAATTTGGCGATTGGTGCAGATGATTTCCTCCTCTTGACTCTGTGAATCTTTAGAGTACACTTCCTATGCCCATGGCATACACTGTGTGAAGATATCTGCAGACTCAGCCATCTGTGGTTCCCAACGGTCAGTTGGGCACTTGGAGAGTTGTGATGTGGGGAAAAAAGGGTAATTGAGGTGCCACTTCTATACACTCCTCCCCAGTGTCCATGCTGAGCAATCCAGCAGTGTGGTTCTACAGTCATGGCCAAAAGTTTTGAGAATGACACAAATATTAATTTTTACAAAGTCTACTGCTTCACTTTTTCTAATGGCAATTTGCATAAACTCCAGAATGTTATAAAGAGTGATCAGCTTAACAGCAATTACTTGCAAAGTCAATATTTGGCTAGAAAATGAACTTTATCCCCAAAACACATTTCAACATCATTGCAGCCCTGCCTTAAAAGGACCAGCTAACCTCTTTTCAGTGATTGCTCCATTAACACAGGTGTGGGTGTTGATGAGGACATGGCTGGAGATCAATCTGTCATGATTAAGTAAGAATGAGACCACTGGACACTTTAAAAGGAGGCCGGTGCTTGGCATTATTGTTTCTCTTCTGTTAACCATGGTTATCTCTAAAGAAACATGTGCAGTCATCATTGCAATGCACAAAAATGGCCTAACAGGGAAGAGTATCGCAGCTAGAAAGATTGCACCTCAGTCAACAATCTATCGCATCATCAAGAACTTCAAGGAGAGAGGTTCCATTGTTGCCAAAAAGGCTTCAGGGCGCCCAAGAAAGACCAGCAAGCGCCAGGACCGTCTCTTAAAAGTGTTTCAGCTGTGGGATCGGGCTACCAGCAGTGCAGAGCTTGCTCAGGAATGACAGCAGGCAGGTGTGAGTGCACCTGCACGCACTGTGAGGCGGAGACTCTTGGAGCAAGGCCTGGTCTCAAGGAGGGCAGCAAAGAAGCCACTTCTCTCCAGAAAAAACATCATGGACAGACTGATATTCTGCAAAAGGTACAGGCAGTGGACTGCTGAGGACTGGGGTAAAGTTATTTTCTCTGTTGAATCCCCTTTTCGATTGTTTGGGACATCAGGAAAACGCCTCATTCGGAGAAGACAAGGTGAGCGCTACCACCAGTCTTGTCTCATGCCAACTGTTAAGCATCCTGAAACCATTCATGTGTGGGGTTGCTTCTCAGCCAAGGGAATAGGCTCTCTCACAGTCTTGCCTAAAACCACAGCCATGAATAAAGAATGGTACCAGAATGTCCTCCAAGAGCAACTTCTCCCAACCCTCCAAGAGCAGTTTGGCATCAACAATGCCTTTTCCAGCATGATGGAGCACCTTGCCATAAAGCAAAGGTGATAACTAAATGGCTCAGGGAACAAAACATAGAGATTTTGGGTCCATGGCCTGGAAACTCCCCAGATCTTAATCCCTTTGAGAACTTGTGGTCCATCATCAAGAGACGGGTGGACAAACAAAAACCTAAAAATTCTGACAAAATGAAAGCATTGATTGTGCAAGAATGGACTGCTATCAGTCAGCATTTGGTCCAGAAGTTGATTGAGAGCATGCCAGGGAGAATTGCAGAGGTCCTGAAGAAGAAGGGTCAACACTGCAATTATTGACTTGCTGCATTAACTCATTCTAACTGTCAATATAAGCTTTTGTTACTCATATGTTTGCAATTATTATATTTCTGTCTGTGATAAAAACATCTGTCAAACACACATAAAAACCAGAGGGCAGCGGATCATGTGAAAATATAATATTTGTGTCATTCTCAAAACTTTTGGCCATGACTGTACTCACACATCTGACCTCCTGGAGTGCATCTATTACAGCCTGTCTGCATTACTCATAGAGTGTCACAGGCTCTGAAGCAGGATGCCTGGCCAAGGGCACAGCAAGTCTAAAGATGGTTGTCCAACAGACCCGCACCCACAATCCTCTGCAACAGGCAGTGTGACAGTACAGACAATGAGAAAACAAGCAATGAGGGGAGAAGGAGCAGCATACCAAAATTACATGTTGTCTCCCTGTCTGGTAGCCAGCGCCCAGTGCGACCACACCAGTCACATATAGCTAGGGCCAGCCATGGAACCCAGTACCCAGCAGAATCTAAATATAAAAGTTTGTTTATAGTTTTAAAAGTAGTAGTGTGTGAAATAATGCATATTGCCACAAGATGGCAGTGTTGAAATCAAATTTTGAACACTCTACCATAGGATGTCATTAAATGAAGTTTTATTTGACCCAATGTTAAATTGATATCTCATGAGCCTGAACTATGAATTTTGAAGGTACTGAGTGTTGGAGGATATACAGACTCCCTTATGTATGCCAGAGGGGTAAAAAAAACTAAAATATAAATTTTCTGTGAAATGGAAAAAACAGGAGATTGTCAATAAGTAATGTGGTTCAAAAAGGGCTCTAAAAGTGAACCTGGAAATTATAGGCCAGCAAGTCTAACCTCTATTATTAGTAAAATATTTGAAGGGTTTCTGAGGGATGTTATTCTGGATTACCTCAATGAGAATAACTGTTTAACTCCATATCAGCATGGGTTTATGAGGAATCGCTCCTGTCAAACCAATCTAATCAGATTTTATGAAGAGGTAAGCTATAGACTGGACCAAGGTGAGTCATTGGACTTGGTATATCTTGATTTTTCCAAAGCGTTTGATACCGTGCCACAAGAGGTTGGTACACAAAATGAGAATGCTGGGTCTGGGGGAAAATGTGTGTAAATGGGTAAGTAACTGGCTTAGTAATAGAAAGCAGTGGGTGGTTATAAATGGTATATTCTCTAAGGGTGATTCCACAGTCAGTAAATGCTGCGTGTTTGACGCTGTGCGCTGCGTGAAGCCATTTATTGTCAAACTACTCTGTTTTCTACTTTTAAATCATAATGATGACCCAAAACATCCAAATGACCCTGATCAAAAGTTTACATACCCTGGTGATTTTGGCCTGTTAACATGCACAGAAGTTGACACAAATGGGTTTGAATGGCTACTAAAGGTAATATCCTCACCTATGACCTGTTTGCTTGTAATCAGTGTGTGTGCATAAAAGCTGAGTGAGTTTTTGGGATCCAGATAGACTCCTGCATCTTTCATCCAGCCACTGACATGTCTGGATTGTGAGTCATGGGGAAAGCATAAGAATTGTCAACGGATCTACGGGAAAAAGTAGTTGAACTGTATAAAACAGGAAACGGATACAAAAAGATATCCAAGGAATTGATAATGCCAGTCAGTAGCGTTCGAATGGAAAATCAGGGGCTCTGTAAAAACAAAACCACGGTCAGGTACACCAACAAAATTTTTGTCCACAACTGCAGGAAAATTGTTTGGGATGTAAAGAAAAACCCACAAATAACATCAGCTGAAATACTGGACTCTTTGATAACTAGCGGTGTGGCTGTTTCAAAATGCACAATAAGAAGGCACTTGAAGAAAAATGGGCTGCATGGTCGAGTCGCCAGAAGAAAGCCTTTACTGCGAAAATGCCACAAAGTATCTCACAATACGCAAAACAGCACAGAGACAAGCCTCAAAAATACTGGAAAAAGGTCATTTGAAGTGATAAGACCAAAATTGAACTTTTTGGCCACAACCATAAACATTATATTTGAAGAGAGGTCAACAAGGCCTATGATGAAAGGAACACCATTCCCACTGTGAAGCAAATACTGGAGTCAAATTTGCAATCATCAGCTTGGAAGCTGCGCATGGGACGTACTTGAATGTTCCAACATGATAATGATCCAAAACACAAGGCCAAGTCAACCTGTCATTGGCTACAGCAGAACAAAGTGAATGTTTAGGAGTGGCCATTTCAGTCTCCTGACCTCAATATCATTGAGCCACTCTGGGGAGATCTCAAGCGCGCAATTCATGCTAGACAGCACAGGAATTTACAGGAACTGGAGGCTTTTTGCCTAGAAGAGTGGGCAGCTTTACCATCTGAGAAAATAAAGAACCTCATCCACAACTACCACAAAAGACTTTAAGATGTCATAAACGTTAGAGGGGGCAATACACGGTATTAAGAAATAGGGTATGTAAACTTTTGATCAGGGTCATTTGGATGTTTCGTGTTGTCATTATGATTTTAAAAGCGAAAACATAGTAGTTTGACAATAAATGGTTTCACCCAACCACTAACCATGAGTGGAGAAACAGTTTTGGTGTTATCATTCATATTTTCTGAAAAAAGGCAAAGAAAGCTAAAATTTTGCCAGGGTATGTAAACTTTTGAGCACAACTGTAAATAAAGGAGTCACAGCAGCCCATAGTTGGTAACACATGATCCTCTAGGCCACGCGCACACGTTGAGTATTTGGTCAGTATTTTACCTCAGTATTTGTAAGCCAAAACCAGGAGGGGAACAATCAGAGGAAAAGTATAATAGAAACACTGGAAATAGAGAATTAACACTAGCACCATCAGCGACAGAGACTGAACTAAGGAACAGTATATAGGATATGAAGCTTACTGGCAAGTTTTGGATTCTGTGTGTGCAATCCAACAAAAGTGGTCTAACAAATAGAATTAAAAGTAGTTTGCACGGCAGAAAAAAATGGCCTACACTGCTGGCCGGCATGTGATGTCATTAAGCTATGGAGTGTAGCGAGTGCCAAAAATCTTCCAACGCGTTTCGGGGAATACATGGTTCCCCTTTTTTCGGGGAATACATGGTTCCCCTTTTTCTGCAGCGCAAACAGGGACACCACCGTCTGGGGCTCTCCTGGCTCTGCGCAGATACTCCTTGATCCTCACCACTGAATAAGGATTTTCTGGACATCCACATCGAACTCTGCAAGAACGTTTGATGCCCTTCAACTCTGGATTGGAACGCAGCCACCGCAAATAAATCATTAACAGTTGAGGCAGTATTGATCCCACTATCAGCTGTTTTGGACTGCATGTACTTTTATATCCACTTGCTAACGGCTTTCTCCCCACGCTGGGGCATCATTTACATGCATAAAATGTTGAGCTCATGGTAAAGGATTGACATTGTCTATTGTAGTACTTGTGGATTTGGACAGTAGTGCATGTGAAATATTTCCAATACCCCAATTGTACATTGGACATCTCACAGTGTGGGTTCAACACGTAGTGTATTATTTTGCACTGCTTCTGGTTTTATTTGGCATCACCAGTGGAAAGTGATGTTTCGTTATTCATCTTTTTGTATTTATCTTTTGCTAGATAATTGAAGGTTCTATTTAAAGGAGTACCGTGGCAAACTACTTTTAATTATATAATAGAAACACGTTACCAATTCTGCAATATCCACTCCTGGTTTTGACTTACAATAACTGAAGTAAAAAAAAATCAACAAATATCAACGTGTCTACGTGGCATTACTGGTGTTTGTGTGTGTGTGCTCAAAAGACTTAAAGACAGGAGAGAGTTGGCAAAAACAGAAAAACAAGAAAAAGGAAGAAGGATCTGCAGATAGTGAGGAGACAGTACATACAAATGACATGATTTATTATTGCATTTGTGCCTGTTTTTGGTCTAGTTTTCAGATTTTTGCATCTTTTTTGTGTGCACTATATTCATCTTTTCATTTGTGTCTTTTTTAATCTATTTCATGTGTTCATCTACTTTTTTTTCATGCTCGCCATTTTAGGCAGAGATTAGCATTTACAAATATTTTCGCCTGATTCATTATTTGCGTCTTCTCAAAAAGTTGCTAAATTTATCACAAATGTACTCCAGTCACCCCCATAATTGATTTATATGTTCTCCAGTTATAGTTATTTTGGTTCACATTTTGTAACTTTTTGGCTAAAAAGTTGCAAAAAAGATCATTTTTAACTTTGCGCCATTTTGAAGAATTTCGACAAAAAGCGTCATGTGAATACCACAAGAAAAAAAGAAAAGTGACTAAAGAATGCAAAAGGTGAAGGACCAGAAATCTATTCTGCTTTATGCTATCATCTTCTACTCAGTAATATACTATTTCACCCCAGAGATTGGACTATCAGTGTGCAATTTTATTCAAATCTACATCTCTGTGAATTTGAGATATGTCACTGTTGCTGTCATGGGGTTTCCGCGACAGAGAGGAGCCAGAAGACTGCGCCATCTGATTTCTCCTACTTTTGCACTGCCTAGAAGCACTTCAACTGCATATTAAGTGGTGCAGGTTTCTTCTAGCAGTGCAGGGGTTAATATACAGTACTCCATTGAGAGCTCTTGGAAGCTTACCTGCCATAAGACTCTCAGCTGTTCACTGTTGGCCACTCACCACTCCTATATGAACTGGATTCTGGCGAGTAGGTGTTGCAAGAGTTAGCTTCATTGCTGCATTGTTTTTGGTGTGTTGTTTGAGAAGACATTTGATGGATTTATCTAAGACTGTTGCTAGGTTGTGGTTGTATGTAAATCCTCTCCTTCTCCTACTTTGGCTTTTCCAATCCTTCTTTCCCCGATGTCTCCTTCTGTTTGCGAGTGCATTTCTTATAATTAGTATTTTACTTTATCCCTGTTCATAATAACTTGTAAGTCTGATTGGTGTACAGCCATACACAGCAAGACACAGGGCCCCGGCATCTTCACCATTAGAAGTAATCCAGGGAACATGGATAGCTAGGGCAACCCTAGCGTTAGGAACAGGGAAGAGCCCCTGGCCCCAGGATTCATGATAACAGAGTCATGACTGTTGCTACACAAACTGTAGATTTAGACTTCAGGTGTCTGCCACTACGTGTCTTGCAGAAATAGATTTGCTACTCTGTGAGTTCCATTCTACTAAATAGACATATACTGAGTCTTTATATTTTTATTATAGTGAAAAGGTTTGTGGACATACCTGTGACTTCTGATGCCATTCTGTCAGTGGCATACATAGAAATCATGGGACCCTGTAGCAAAAGTTCTAGTTAGGCCCCCCTCCAAAAAAATAATAATTGGCGGGACGAAAGAAGAGCTTATTTCACAAATTTGCAACACTTACAAAGTAATTTTCCTCCCACTGAAGCACTAGATTTCCCTTTCACTGCACCCATAAAGTATGGTTCCAATAAAAATGTGTCCCACAAACAGTGTATGATGCACTCATATAGTATGATGCCAATAAAAGTGCCCCACAAATGCTGTATGATACCCCCATAGTGAATTCATTCACAGCACACACACACACGCAAACACACACACACAGTATGATGACCCTAATGTCCCCCACATAGCCTTTCAAATATTATAATGGCCCTCACATAGCCCTCCAAATATTATAATGGGTCCCACATTGCCTTCCATATAGTATAATTCACTCCCCATAGTCCTCCATATAGTATAATAAGCCTCACCAAGCCCTCCATATAGTATAATGCAGCTTATAGTCTTCCATATAGTATAATGCACCTCGCATTGTACTCCAAATAGTATAATACACCCCATAGTCCTCAATGTAGCATAATGCACCCCCATAGTCTTCTACATAGGATTATGCCCCCCATTGTCCTTCATACAGTATTATGGCCACCACAATGTTCTCGCTGATTAAAAAAAGTAAATAAATACAATACTCACATCTCCTCCTCGTTCTCCAGCTGCCCTGGTCTTATGAAGCTAGCGTTCCGAAGCATTGTCTTTACTACTCAGGACAATGGGAGTAATGAAGTAATTTCATCATGCCTGCTGCACTGAGAATTCAGATCTGAGATGGCAAGGTAGAATGATTGGGTAGGAAGTAGACAGCTCCCTCTTTCATCTTTGCTTTCAACTGTAATTGCATCCAGGATGCCGATACAGTCTTACATGCAATGCCAAGGTGGGGGTGGTTCTGGCACTGGCACCTGGCCCCCCTGGCTCATGGACACCATAGCAGCCATGTGGCCTGCAACCATTGGCGGTAGACCACTGCATTCTGTGTAGTGTGCAATGAGAAAAATTGGCTGAAAAGCAAAAAGTGACTATCTCCACATGGTAAATTTAGTATTAAAAAATCTGTCAACTTGTTCCTGCTATTTAATCTGAAGACAGCATAATATGTCACTTACTAGGTTGTTTGTTGTGGTTTCAATAGAATCAGTGTTTTATTAGGAGGATGTTATCACTAGAGGACCATATGTCTCGAGCCATGTATTCCTCCTGCTTTGTATAACCCCCGCAGTCACAACTGATTAGCAGCTTTCGGCTGATGTGTCTTGTTCAGTGGTAGTCAAGTTTCAGTCTTCCTTACCTTGACCATGTGTCTGAGCACTGAACATCCTGAACTTTTGGGCTCTCCATGAAGGTTGCAGTTCTGAAATATGACAGCATCACAGGTTAATGAGTTCCTTCACATTTGATTCTTGCCAAAAATTTGGCAGTTAATGTGCTTCTTTTTATCAACTTTTTTTGTGACCCCACTATTTGCAACAAAACTTTTGATGGTTCTGTGATCACAGATTAATATCTTTGCAACTTCAAGACTGTTGCATCCATTTGTAAGACTTTTAACAATTTTTTTTCTTTTCAGAGTATGGTAAATCTTTTCGCCCATTTTGCTTAACCCCTTAACGACCGCCGATATGCCTTTTCATGGCAGTCATTAAGGGTACTTAAACCACAATGCTGTGGAAAAAGTGAATAGTGCCCCCCAGAGGCGCATTTTCTCTGGGGTCTCAGCTGCCGGGGGTAGCCAAGACCCCAGAGAACGTGAATCGGGTCGGTTCTTACCGACCCCGATGTTGTGATCGTCGTTATTAACCCTATAACGGCGATCGCAACAAAAAAAAATGGTGTGCCATATAATTTCTCTCTCCTCTGATGTGATCGGACATCAGAGGAGAGAGAAAAAGGGTCCCCGATCACCCCTTGTGGCCCCAATCTCCCACTTCTGGCGCAGTGCGCCCGCCGAATCTGCCTTGCGGCAGATTCAAAAGATGTTTCATTCATTCTGCAAAAAGTACATTTTGATCACTGTGATAAACTATCACAGTGATCAAAATAAAAAAACAGCACATAAACCCCCCCCTTATCACCACCTTAGTTAGGGACATATAATAAAATATAGAAATTATATTTATTTTCATTTTTCCGTTAGGGTTAGGGTTAGGGCTAGGGTTAGGGTTAGCATTAGGGTTAGGCTGGGTTCATACTGCGTTATGGCAGTCCGTTAGACGGACTGCGTTACACCGCGTTATAACGTGGTGTAACGCAGTCCGTTAATGCTGCCATTCACCCCCATTTGAGGGTGCATCGCGACGCATGCCGTAAAGCGGCATGCGTTTGCGACGTGCCGTCATTCAGTGACGGAGCCTCTGACGCAGAATGCAGCGTCTGGGCTCCGTCACCGCTAGTGCAGATGAATCATCTGCTGATTCCTCTGCGCTAGCGGGTATAGCATAACGCGTTCGCGTTATGCTATACCGTTACCAGCCCGTCAATGATATGTGTTGAACGGGCTTGTTAAACGCAAAATGAACCTAGCCTTAGGGTTAGGGTTATAATTAGGGTTAGGGTTGGAATTAGGGTTAGGGTTAGGGTTACAATTAGAGTTAGGGTTACAATTAGGGTTAGGGTTACAATTAGGGTTGGAATTTGGGTTGAGATTTAGGTTGGGATTAGGGTTGGGATTAGGGTTATGGATGTGTTGGGGTTAGGGTTGGAGCTAAACTTGAGGGGTTTCCACTATTTAGGCACATCAGGGGTCTCCAAACACGACGTGGCGTTCAAAAAGTCAAATGGCGCTCCCTCCCTTCCGAGCTCTGCTGTGCGCCCAAACAGTGGTTTACCCCAACATTTGGGGTATCAGCGTACTCAGGAAAAATTGCACACCAATTTTGGGATTCTAATTTCTCCTGTTACCCTTGGGAAAATAAAAAATAGCTGGCTAAAAAAATCATTTTTGAAGAAAAAAATGATTTTTTATTTTCACGGCTCTGCATTTATAAATTTCTGTGAAGCACTTGAGGGTTCAAAGTGCTCATCACACATCTAGATAAGCTCCTTTGGGGGTCTAGTTTCCAAAATGGTGTCACTTGCAGGGGGTTTCTACTGTTTAGGCACATCAAGGGCTCTGCAAACACAACATGACGCCCGCAGAACATTCCATCAAAGTCTGCATTACAAAATGGCGCTCCTTCCCTTCCAAGCTCTCCCATATGCCTAAACAGTGGTTTCACCCCACATATGGGGTATCAGCGTACTCAGGAAAAATTGCACAACAACTTTTGCGGTCCAATTTCTCCTGTTACCCTTGGGAAAATAAAAAAATAGCGGGCTAAAGAATCATTTTTGAGGAAAAAAATGATTTTTTATTTTCACGACTCTACATTACAAAACTTCTGTGAAGCACTTGGGGGTTCAAAGTGCTCACCACACATCTAGATAAGTTTCTAAGGGGTCTAGTTTCCAAAATGGTGTCAATTGTGGGAGTTTCCACTGTTTAGGTGTATCAGGGGCTCTCCAAACGCGACATGGCGTCCAATTTCAATTCCAGCCAATTTTGGTTTGAAAAAGTCAAACGGCGCTCCTTCCCTTCCAAGCCCTGCCATGCGCCCAAACAGTGCCCCCCCCCCACATATGGGTATCAGCGTACTCAGAACAAATTGGACAACAACTTTTGTGGTCTAATTTCTCCTGTTACCCTTGGGAAAAATAAAAAATTGGGGACTAAACGATCAGGTTTGTGGAAAAAATATGATTTGTTATTTTCATGCCCGGGCGTTATAAACTTCTGTGAAGCACTTGGGGGTTCAAAGTGCTCACCACACATCTAGATAAGTTCCTTAGGGGGTCTAGTTTCCAAAATGGGGTCACTTGTGGGTGATTTCTACTGTTTAGACACATCAGGGCCTCTACAAACGCGACATGGCGTCCAGCCAATTCTGCATTGAAAAGTCAAACGGCGCTCTTTCCCTTCCAAGCTCTGCCATGCACCCAAACAGTGGTTTAGCCCCACATATGGGGTATCAGCATGCTCAGGACAAATTGCACAAAAACTTTTGGGGTCTTGTTACCCTTGGGAAAATAAAAATTAGGGTGAAAAGATCGTTTTTGTGGAAAAAATATGATTTTTTATTTTCACGGTTCTACGTTATAAACTTCTGTGAAGCACTAGGAGGTTCAAAGTGCTCACCACACATCTATATAAGTTCCTTAGGGGGTCTAGTTTCCAAAATGGGGTCACTTGTGGGGGGTTTCCACTGTTTAGACACATCAGGGCCTCTACAAACGCAACATGGCGTCCAGCCAATTCTGCGTTGAAAAAGTCAAACGGCGCTCCTTCCCTTCCAAGCTCTGCCATGCACCTAAACCATGGTTTACCCCCACATATGGGGTATCAGCATGCTTAGGACAAATTGCACAAAAACTTTTGGGGTCTTGTTACCCTTGGGAAAATAAAAATTGGGGTGAAAAGTTCGTTTTTGTGGAAAAAATATGATTTTTTATTTTCACAGTTCTACGTTATAAACTTCTGTGAAGCACTTGGAGGTTAAAAGTGCTCACCACACATCTAGATAAGTTCCTTAGGGGGTCTAGTTTCCAAAATGGGGTCACTTGTGGGGGTTTTCCACTGTTTAGACACATCAGGGCCTCTACAAACGCGACATGGCATCCAGCCAATTCTGTGTTGAAAAAGTCAAACGGCGCTCCTTCCCTTGCGACCTCTGCCGTGCGCCCAAAAAGTGGTTTACCGTAAAGAAACAAAAATGGAGGGCACTACCTTACTTGATCCCAAAGAAAGGGTATCAACCTGGAGTATGTAAAAAAGCAATCAAGAAGCACAAATAGAAAAGCACATACTATGCACCAGGGAACACCTGAATAAAGAGAATAGTCTAATTTTTATTGAAAAAACTGCGTATAGACACACCATAAGATTAAAAACATTTAAAAATCACAAAGGGTTAAAGTACAAAAACATATAACAACACCCAAGCCCACATCAGAGCCAATATATGGAAAAGGTGTTCAGAATAGCATGATCGCCCTTAGAAAACAACCAATATTACCAAACCAAGAGTGAGAGGAATAAGGAGAGGCAAGAGGGCCAGAGCTCTGGCCCTCTTGCCTCTCCTTATTCCTCTCCCCCTTGGGAGAACACCTTTTCCATATATTGGCTCTGATGTGGGCTTGGGTGTTGTTATATGTTTTTGTACTTTAACCCTTTGTGATTTAGAGTTAACTTTAGTACAAGTGTATTATATCTACACCCAGGGTCGGACTTGCCCACCGGAGAACCGGAGGATTCTCCAGTGGGCCCTAGCATCTGGGGGGCCCTGGCACCTGCTGGCATACAGGGGCCAGTTGCCTGGGGCCCCCGCTGCTCCAGGGGCCCCAGCAGGTGGCGTGTCGCTAATAGCGGCACACCACGCAGCTGCCATGGGAGCCCCGTGCCAGCGGGGCAGCAGCGGGTGACAGGAGGCAGGAGCCCCTGTCCCCGCTGCTAAAGAGAAATGAATATTCACTGCTTCCCATGCCCACATGGGTGTGGGAAGCAGTGAATATCATTACTTACCTGTCACCCGCTCCAACCGCTGAGCGCCACTGTGTCATCGCGTCCTCTCTTGCTGCGATGTTCAGGCAGAGGGCGCGATGACGTCATTAGTGAGCGCCGTGCCCCCTGCCTGAGCATTCACTGCCGGAGGACCGAAGACAACGGCGCTCAGCAGTGGACCCGGTGACAGGTAAATACCGCCTGCTCAAGGACACCAGCACCTGGCCCCCAGCGACGAGAGGTGAGTATGTCTTTTTTTTTTTTGTTGCAGCATCTATGGGGGCACAGTCTGTGGAGCATCTATGGGGGCATAATCTGTGGAGCATTTATGGGGGAATAATCTATGGGGGCATAATCTGTGGAGCATTTATGGGGGCATAATCTATGGAGCATTTATGGGGGCATAATCTATGGGGGCATAATCTGTGGAGAATTTATGGGGGCATAATCTATGAGGGCATGATCTGTGTAGCATTTATGGGGGCATAATCTATGGGGGCATAATCTAAGGAGCATCTATGGGGGCATAATCTAAGGAGCATTTATGGGGGCATAATCTATGGAGCATCTATAGGGGCATAATCTATGGGGGCACAATCTATGGAGCTTCTATGGGGGCATAATCTAAGGAGCATTTATAGGGGCATAATCTATGGGGGCATAATCTGTGGAGCATTTATGGGGGCATAATCTATGGAGCATCTATAAGGGCATAATCTATGGGGGCATAATCTATGGGGGCATAATCTAAGGAGCATCTATGGGGGCATAATCTATGGAGCATCTATAGGGGCATAATCTATGGGGGCACAATCTATGGAGCTTCTATGGGGGCATAATCTAAGGAGCATCTATGGGGGCATAATCTATGGGGGCATAATCTATGGAGCATCTATGGGGGCATAATCTATGGAGCATCTATGGGGCATAATCTATGGAGCATCTATGAGGGCACAATCTATGGAGCATCTATGGGGGCACAATCTATGGAGCATCTATGGGGGCATAATACATGGGCAGCATATGGGGCACAATCTATGGAGCATCTTGTGGGGCATAATACATGGGGCAGCATATGGGGCATAATCTCATTTTCCACACTAGGCTTATACTCGAGTCGATAAGTTTTCCCAGTTTTTTGTGGCAAAATTAGGGGGGTCGGCTTATACTCGAGTATAATAATAATAATAATAATAATCTTTATTTATATAGCGCCATCATATTCCGCAGCGCTTTACAGTTTAACAGTTTCAAAACACAAGTCATAAGTCACAACGTTAACAATACAGTAATTAAAGCAAAATAAGACGGCCCTGCTCGTGAGAGCTTACAGTCTACAATGAGGTGGGGGAGATACAAAATACAGGTGTGTATATACAATGGTGCATTTACAATGATGGTCCAGCCATCTTAAGGGAGTGAGGGATGGATGGAGATAGTGAATGGGCTACACACACACACACACTTACACATAGAATGACTTTGATTAGTGAATGTGATAGGCCGCTCTGAACAGATGTGTTTTGAGGGAGCGCCTGAAACCATGCAAATTGTGGATAGTCCTAATTTCTTGGGGTAGAGCATTCCAGAGGATTGGCGCAGCGCGGGAGAAGTCTTGGAGTCGGGAGTGGGAGGTACGGATTAGTGCAGAGGTTAGTCGAAAGTCGTTTGCAGAGCGCAGTGTTATGTTACGGTAGCTGAGGAGTGCAGGTAAAAAAGGAAATACACCAGAGCAGTTGGAATCTATGAGATTGCAGTACCCTGACTAACCACCACAACTAGAGGCAGCCGTGGAGCGTTCCTACGTTGGTCCTAGACGCCTCGTCACAGCCTGAGAAACTAACTACACCTAAAGATAGAAATAGGAAAGCTATCTGCCCCGGAGCAGAACCCCAAAGATAATAGAAAGCCCCCAAACATGTAATGGCGGTTAGACAAGAGGAAATACTGACACAGAAAGAAAATAGTATGAGCAAACGCTGGGGCCCAAACTATCTAAATAGAAAAGGACAGGAAGGGTACTTACTGCAATCCCAGAAAACCCTGAAAAACACCAACTCTACTAATTTCAAAATCACCTGAGATCACACGACCTCTACCACCTAAATTAGTTCTCTGGTGTAACAAAAACAGCAGCCACTGAAAAAAACTGCAAAAAGCAAAAGTACAAAACACAGTGGCTGGACTAAACTGAGAGGGCAAAAGCCCCCGGAGGGGACCCAGAAGGCCCCCACAGAAGTGCAGGACAAAATGCAAAAATATAGCAAAAACACAAAATAAGAAATTGTCTTATCTGATAGCAGGAGATGCAGACACGACACAGCAGGCTACAAGGGAAACTGGAAAGAAGGATTCAGACCAGAACAATTGATCACCGGCAACCCTGATGGGAAAATGATTCCCTTAAATAAGACCAATCAGTAACACCTGATTCCCAATCCTCACTAGTACCGCTTGTAACCACCAGAGGGAGCCTCTGCTCAGAACTCATCTCAAACCCATTCACAACAGTACCCCCCCCTTGAGGAGGGGTCACCGAACCCTCATTTGAGCAACCAGGTCGGTCAGGATGAGTTCTATGATACGCACGGATAAGTCTCCTAGCATGGATGTCCGAAGCAAACACCCAAGAATTATCTTCCTGACCATAACCTCTCCATTTAACCAAATACTGGAGTCTTCGTCTAGAAAAACGAGAATCCAATATTTTCTCAACCACATACTCCAGATTGCCCTCAACCAAAACAGGGTCAGGAGGCACAGCAGCAGGAACCACTGGCTCAACAAACCTCTTCAACAAGGACTTGTGGAACACGTTATGGATCTTAAATGTCCCTGGAAGAAGCAAACGAAAAGAAACAGGATTAATAATCTCCATGATCTTATAAGGTCCAATGAACCTAGGCTTAAATTTAGGAGATGCTACTCTCATAGGAATATTCTTTGAGGACAACCAGACCAAGTCCCCCACTTTAAACCGAGGACCATCAGTCCTATGCCGGTTAGCAAACCGCTGGGCCTTCTCCTGAGAGAGGGACAACCTCTCCACTACCTGGTCCCAAATCTGCTGCATACGCTCAACAACAGAGTCAACACCTGGACAGACAGAAGCCTCCGTCTGTCCTGAAGAAAATCGAGGGTGAAACCCAGAATTACAGAAAAACGGAGACATCAAAGTGGCAGAGCTAGCCCTATTATTAAGAGCAAACTCAGCCAAAGGCAAAAAAGAGACCCAGTCATCCTGATCAGCAGACACAAAGCATCTTAGATAAGTCTCCAATGTCTGGTTTGTTTCTCTCAGTTTGACCATTGGTCTGAGGATGAAATGCCGAGGAGAAAGACAATTGAACACCCAGTTTAGAACAAAAAGTCCTCCAAAATCTGGAAACAAACTGGACTCCTCTGTCAGACACAATGTTCTCAGGAATGCCGTGTAAACGAACCACGTGCTGAAGGAACAACGGCACCAATTCAGAGGAGGAAGGCAACTTAGGTAATGGCACAAGATGTATCATTTTGGAAAACCTATCACAAATTACCCAGATGGTGGTCATTCTCTGAGAAACAGGAAGATCGGAAATGAAATCCATAGAGATATGGGTCCATGGTCTCTTGGGCACAGGCAATGGCATCAACAAACCACTAGAGCGAGAGCAAGGCTTGGAGCGAGAGCAAGTCCCGCAGGACTGCACAAATTCCCTGACATCGCGAGACAAGGTAGGCCACCAAAAGGACCGACTAACCAAGTCTCTGGTACCAAAAATTCCGGGATGCCCAGCCAATGCGGAACAATGAATCTCAGACATCACACTCTTTTTCCATTGGTCCGGGACAAACAATTTTCCAACAGGGCAGCGCTCGGGCCTATCCTCCTGACACCCCTCCAGAGCAAGTCTCAAATTAGGCGAGATGGCGGAAAGAACTACACCCTCCTTCAAAATAACAGAGGGATCAGATAGCTCAGGAGAGTCCGCAAGGAAACTCCTCGAGAGGGCATCCGCCTTAACATTCTTAGTGCCAGGAAGAAAGGAAACCCCAAAATTAAAACGTGTGAAAAACAAGGCCCACCTGGCCTGTCTAGGATTGAGTCGCTTGGCAGATTCCAGATAGACCAGATTCTTATGGTCCGTAAGGACCACCACCTGATGTTTGGCTCCCTCCAGCCAATGTCTCCACTCTTCAAAAGCCCACTTCATGGCCAATAACTCCCGATTACCCACGTCATAATTACGTTCAGTAGGAGAAAATTTTCGAGAGAAAAAGGCACAAGGGTTACTTTTAGAGGTCTCTGGATCTTTTTGGGACAAAACGGCACCTGCCCCAATTTCAGAGGCATCAACCTCCACCTGAAATGGCAGAGAAACATCAGGCTGCCGTAGAACAGGAGCAGAAGTGAATCTCTGCTTAAGTTCCTGAAACGCAGAGACTGCCTCAGGAGGCCAATTCACCACATCAGAACCCTTTCTGGTCAAATCAGTTAATGGTTTAACAATAACAGAGAAATTACCAATAAATTTACGATAAAAATTGGCAAAACCCAAAAATCTCTGAAGAGCCTTTAATGAAGTAGGTTGGACCCAATCACAGATGGCCTGAACCTTGACCGGGTCCATTTCAATAACAGATGGGGACAAAATGAATCCCAGAAATGAGATCTTCTGTACGCCAAAAAGACACTTTGATCCCTTCACATACAGAGCATTCTCTCTCAAAATCTGGAATACAGTTCGAACATGTTTCACATGAGAGTCCCAGTCATTAGAAAAAATCAAGATATCATCCAAATAAACAATCAGAAACTTGTCCACAAAATCCCTGAAAATGTCATTCATGAAGGACTGGAAGACGGAAGGAGCATTAGTGAGCCCAAAGGGCATCACAAGGTACTCAAAATGCCCTTCAGGGGTGTTAAATGCCGTCTTCCATTCATCCCCGTGCTTAATGCGAATAAGGTTATACGCCCCCCTGAGGTCAAGCTTGGTAAACCAAGTAGCGTTTTTCACCCTGGAAAACAGGTCAGAAATCAAGGGTAACGGGTATTGATATTTCACAGTAATATTGTTCAAGAGACGATAATCAATACACGGCCTTAATGAACCATCTTTTTTGGCCACAAAGAAAAAACCGGCACCTAAGGGTGAAGAGGATGGTCTGATATGACCCTTCTCCAATGATTCCTTGATATAAGACCGCATAGCGTCATGTTCAGGTACAGACAAGTTAAAAAGGCGACCTTAGGGAATTTACTACCTGGCACTAATTCAATAGCGCAGTCATAGCTCCTATGGGGAGGTAAGGATGCAGATTTACTTTCGCTAAACACATCAGAAAAATCAAACAAAAAGTCAGGAACATCCTCAGCCTGGGGGGAGGCAGAAAAAACAGGAGTGTTGGTATTAACACATTGGCAGCCCCAACTGGTTACAGACACAGATTTCCAATCCAAAACAGGATTATGAGACTGTAACCAAGGGAAACCCAGCACGATAATGTCATGCAGATTATATAGAACCAAAAATTTGCAGCACTCCTGGTGATCAGGTTCAACCCTCATTATCACCTGAGTAGAAAACTGGGGTTTATTCTCAGCCAAAGGGGTAGAATCGATCCCCAGTAGGGAATAGACTTCTGTAGGGGTATCAAGGGAAATCCACAACGTTTAGCAAAATCATAATCCATCAGGTTAATAGCTGCTCCAGAATCAACGAAAGCCTGAGCAGAAAATGAGGACAGAGAGCATATCAGAGTGACAGTTAATAAAAACTTAGTCTGAACACTACCCAAGACAACTGAGCGTGCAAAAGTCTTCCCCGCTTAGGGCAGACTGAAATAGCATGAGAGGCATCACCACAGTAGAAACATAACCCATTGCGCTTTCGAAACTCATGACGCTGTGCCCCAGACACCACTCCATCACACTGCATGGGCTCAGCAGCTGGCTCACAAGGCAACACCACTCCACGCATACTTCTCCGCTCACGCAAACGTCTGTCAATTTGAATCGCTAATGACATAGAATCATTGAGACCAGAGGGGACAGGGAATCCCACCATAACATCCTTTACATTATCCGACAGACCCTTCCGGAAAAGGGCCGCCAAAGCGTCGTCATTCCATTTGGTCAGGACTGCCCACCTACGGAATCTCTGACAGTATAACTCAGCGTCATCAAGCCCCTGATTTAATGCCAACAAGGCTTTTTCAGCTTGATCAGTGACATTAGGCTCATCGTACAATAACCCCAAAGCCTGAAAAAATGCATCAACATCACTCAAAACAGGATCCCCAGGTGTCAGGGAAAAAGCCCAATCCTGAGGATCGCCGCGCAGGAGAGAGATGAAATTTGAACCTGCTGCGCTGCGTTTCCTGAGGACTTAGATTTTAAGGCAAGAAACAATTTACAATTATTTTTGAAATTCTGAAACTTAGCTCGATCCCCTGAAAAACAAATCTGGCATGGGGATCCTAGGTTCCACAACAGGCAACCTAGCAAGATATGCAGCAATACTCTGAACCTCAGTGGCAAGCTGATCCACACGGCCAGACAACTGTGCAAACTCCATTGGGAGAAAAGATCCTCCCCAGCACCCAGAGATACAGAGGGAAAAAAAAAAAAAAAAATGCAACAAACAGAAAAATATCTCTGACAACTTTTCTTCCTTCAAAATATTTTTTCCCTTCTGTGAGTACCATACAATTTTTAAGGCCGGTGATACTGTTATGTTACGGTAGCTGAGGAGTGCAGGTAAAAAAGGAAATACACCAGAGCAGTTGGAATCTATGAGATTGCAGTACCCTGACTAACCACCGCAACTAGAGGCAGCCGTGGAGCGTTCCTACGATGGTCCTAGACGCCTCGTCACAGCCTGAGAAACTAACTACACCTAAAGATAGAAATAGGAAAGCTATCTGCCCCGGAGCAGAACCCCAAAGATAATAGAAAGCCCCCAAACATGTAATGGCGGTTAGACAAGAGGAAATACTGACACAGAAAGAAAATAGTATGAGCAAACGCTGGGGCCCAAACTATCTAAATAGAAAAGGACAGGAAGGGTACTTACTGCAATCCCAGAAAACCCTGAAAAACACCAACTCTACTAATTTCAAAATCAACTGAGATCACACGACCTCTACCACCTAAATTAGTTCTCTGGTGTAACAAAAACAGCAGCCACTGAAAAAACTGCAAAAGCAAAAGTACAAAACACAGTGGCTGGACTAAACTGAGAGGGCAAAAGCCCCCGGAGGGGACCCAGAAGGCCCCCACAGAAGTGCAGGACAAAATGCAAAAATATAGCAAAAACACAAAATAAGAAATTGTCTTATCTGATAGCAGGAGATGCAGACACGACACAGCAGGCTACAAGGGAAACTGGAAAGAAGGATTCAGACCAGAACAATTGATCACCGGCAACCCTGATGGGAAAATGATTCCCTTAAATAAGACCAATCAGTAACACCTGATTCCCAATCCTCACTAGTACCGCTTGTAACCACCAGAGGGAGCCTCTGCTCAGAACTCATCTCAAACCCATTCACAACAGCGCAGCAGTCGGTTAGGCCGATAGATAGAAATGAGGGAGGAGATGTAGGGGGGTGCTGCAGTGTGGAGAGCTTTGTGGGTGAGAACAAGTACTTTGAATTGGATCCTATAATGAATGGGCAGCCAGTGTAAGGACTGGCGAAGAGCGGACGCGTCCGAGTACCGATTAGCCAGATGGATAACCCTGGCTGCTGCATTAAGGATGGACTGGAGAGGGGATAGTCGAGTAATGGGGAGACCAAGTAATAGAGCGTTACAGTAGTCCAGGCGGGAGTGGATCAATGCTACAGTGAGGGTTTTTGTTGTTTCCATGGTGAGAAAAGGGCGGATTCTAGAGATGTTCTTTAGGTGTAGGCGGCAAGAGCTGGCAAGAGATTGTATATGGGAGGTGAAGGAGAGATTGGTATCAAACATAACACCCAGACAGCGAGCCTGCTGCCGGGGTGTTATTATGGTGCCGCCCACTGAGAGGGAAATGTCAGATTTAGGGAGGTTAGTAGACGGCGGGAGCAGAAGAAGTTCAGTTTTGGAGAGGTTGAGTTTCAGATAGAGAGCAGACATGATGTTGGAGACTGCGGACAGACAGTCGGTGGCGTTCTGTAGTACAGCGGGGGTAAGGTCGGGGGATGACGTGTATAATTGTGTGTCATCAGCATAAAGATGGTACTGAAAGCCAAATCTGCTGATGGTCTGTCCAATTGGGGCGGTGTAGAGAGAGAAGAGAAGGGGGCCAAGGACTGAGCCCTGGGGTACACCGACAGTGAGAGGGAGAGGAGATGAAGTGGAGCCAGAGAACGAAACACTGAAGGAGCGGTCAGAAAGATAGGAGGAGAACCAGGAGAGAACAGTGTCCTTAATACCTAGAGAGTGGAGCCTGGACAGTAGGAGACGGTGGTCAACCGTGTCGAAAGCTGCAGAAAGGTCGAGTAGAATGAGCAGAGAGTGGTCGCCGTTACGTTTTGCTGTCAGAAGGTCATTGGTCACTTTGATGAGTGCAGTTTCAGTCGAATGTAGGGGTCGGAAGCCGGACTGTGAAGGGTCTAGGAGGGAGTGAGTGGAGAGGTAACGGGTGAGGCGGGAGTAGACTAGGCGCTCCAAAAGTTTGGAGATGAAGGGGAGATTGTAGACCGGTCTGTAGTTGTTTGTGCAGGAAGGGTCAAGAGCGGGTTTCTTTAGTAGTGGAGTAATGATGGAGTGTTTGAAGGAGGATGGGAAAATGCCAGAGGAGAGTGAGAGATTGAAGATTGTAGTTAGGTGAGTTGTGACAACAGGAGAAAGAGACTGGAGGAGATGTGAGGGGATGGGGTCGGTAGTGCATGTAGTCGGACGAGAGGAAGAGAGGAGTCTGGAGACTTCTTCTTCTGTGATGGGATCAAATGTGGAAATTGAGCCAGGGGAAATGCAGGGTGGGATGGGAGTCACAGCACTTGGTGGTTGAGAGCAGATTTCCTGACGGATAGTATCTATTTTTTCTATAAAGTGGGAGGCCAGGTCATCAGCACAAATGTCTGTGATAGGGGCTTGTGCTTTTGGCCTGAGGAGGGAGTGAAAAGTGTCAAAAGTTTCTTGGGGTTGTTGGCTAGTGAGGAGATCAGTGTGGTGAAGTAGGTCTGTTTGGCGAGGTGAAGGGCAGCATTATAAGTTCTTAACATGAATTTAAAGTGGATGAAGTCTTCTGGTGTGCGGGTTTTTTTTCCATAGGCGTTCAGCACTCCTAGAGCATCGCTGGAGAAGGTGAGTTTGCGATGTGAGCCAGGGCTGTTTTACTGTGTGTTTGGAAGTTCTGAGGGTGAGCGGTGCTACTTGGTCAAGGGTGCTTCTAAGAGTGTCATTGTAGTGCTGAACAGCCAGATTAGGACAAGAAAAAGAGGAGATTGGGGACAGCGAAGAGTGTAGGGAGTCTGAAAGTGTCTGAGGGTTAATGGCTTGCAGATTTCTGAATGTGTGGTAGGTAGGAGTTCGCTGGGGTGGTGGAGGATTTGTGAGCGTGAAGGAGAGAATGTTGTGGTCAGAGAGTGGAAGCGGTGAGTTATTTAGGTGGGAAATTGAACAGAGGCGGACAAAGACCAGGTCAAGGGTGTTGCCATCCTTGTGTGTCTCAGAGATTGAAAGCTGTGAGAGGCCTAGAGAAGTGGTTAGTGATAGAAGCTGAGATGCAGATGTGGAAGTAGGACTGTTAATGGGGATGTTGAAGTCTCCCAGGATAAGGGTTGGTAGTTCTGAGGACATGAAGTGCGGCAGCCAGGCTGAGAAGTGGTCAAGGAACTGGGTGGATGAGCCTGGGGGCCGATATATGACCGCTATTCTGAGGGAGAGGGGATGGAAGAGCCTGATGGTGTGGACCTCAAAAGAAGGGAATGAGAGTGATGGAATTGGGGGGATGACCTGGAAAGTGCATTGTGGGGACAGGAGTTTGCCAACTCCACCACCATGTCTGTTTGTGGGTCTCGGGGAATGGGAGAACTGTAAGCCACCATAGGAAATGGCAGCAGGGGAGACCGTGTCAGAATCCTGAATCCAGGTTTCAGTGAGGGCCAACAGATGAAGAGAGTTGTTCAGAAAGTAGTTGTGCAGGAAAGATAGTTTATTGCATGCAGACCTTGGATTCCAGAGGGCACAGTTGAAAGAAGGAGATGAGGGAGTGCAAGTAATATTAACAAGATTATTATGGTTTCGAAATGAGGTAGGGTAGGGATTGAGGTTGGGGATGGACCAGGGTTGGGGGAGATGTCCCCTGAAATCAGTAGGAGTAGGAAGATAAAGAGCAGGTAGTTGTTGGATTTATAAATAGGTTTTTTCTGAGATATGTTTGGGCAAGATGGGCTGAGTTTTCTTAGGAAGGTGAGGAGTGCATGGGAACTGTACATGGGAGAGGGAAGTATGGAGGGGCTGATGTATATGAGTCGTGATGGAGGGGGGATGGGGCAGTGAATGTGGATGGCAAGGGAACACAGGAGGATAGAGATAGAGAACATAATTTAAAAGAAAGCAAAGTGTGGGTTACCTGATTCCTGCCCTGATTAACTGCCATGGATAACTGCCTTTTACTCGATGCTTGTCTTTCGTGATGCTTTGCTTTCTGTGATGCGTGCGCCCCCTTACTGCGTGCGCCCCTTAAGGTACTGCCACACTAAACAATCCCGCTAGCGATCACGATAACGACGCATACTAATGCGATCGCTAGCGGGATTGTTTCTATATCGCTAAGTGCGGCCACATTTAGCGATATAGTTAACGACGCTATCGCCGTTAGCGATCTTCTTAACGACTTTAGCGGTACAAAAGTACCGCTAAATCGCTAAGAAAAGGTGCCACACTAGCGATATATACTTACCCAGCGGGAGCGCCGACGAGAAAATAGGGTCCGGAACGATTCCAGCGACGAGCGAGATCACAGCAGGAAGCTCGTCGCTGGCAGCTGCCGCACTGAACAACATCGCTAACGGGATCGCTAAATAGTGACGTTTTTTAGCGATCCCGTTAGCGATATTGTTCAGTGTGGCATACCCTTTAAGGGTATGCCACACTAAACAGCGTCGCTAACGAGATCGCTAAAATACGTCACTATTTAGCGATCTCGTTCGTGACGCTAACGTGTGTGGCATGTAGCAACGACGTGGCCCCTGCTGTGATCTCGCTGATCGTTCACTAGAGTTCTGGACCGTATGTAGATCGTTGGCGTCCCGCTGGTGAGCCTATATCGCTGTGTCTGGCACCTTTTGTGAGCGATGTGCGCTGTTTTTTACATCGCAATGACCGTTAAAGTCGTTAATGAGATCGCTAACCGCTTTTGAGTCGTTAACGAGATCACTAAGTGTGGCAGCTACTAGAGACATTAAAACGATCACAAAAACGATCTCATTAGCTTGCGTCGTTATTGAGATCGCTAACGAGATCACTAAGTGTGGTAGTACCTTTAGACTACTCCTAAATATATAGTCCACACTACAGGGTCAGGAAAGTGGGATTGTGGGGGCTGTTTTGGGATAATTTGCCAGCTGGGGCCAGCACACCAGGGGGTGGTTAGATCATCAAAGGCTACCTGGCAACATCTATATGCTTTAGCACCTTCCACCTGATAGGATCTAGAGAGGCCCAAGTCACAGGATATGAAGCAGTAAGTATTTTAAACACAGTGCAAAAATGAATTATTCCAAAGCCTTATTAACAGGCACATTAAACTATGTTGCAAGATGGTAAAGCAGTGCTTGGCAGCAAGTAGAGGTATGGAGTGCACACCATTAATATATAGTGCAGCATTCAACACAGATAGCAGAGGTGGGGATTCTATTCAGCTGTTTGCTTCCACTGAATGCAGTTCATACCATCAATATATAGTGCAGCATTCAACACAGATAGCAGAGGTGGGGATTCTATTCAGCTGTTTGCTTCACTGAATGCAGTTCATACCATTAATATATAGTGCAGCATTCAACACAGATAGCAGAGGTGGGGATTCTATTCAGCTGTTTGCTTCCACTGAATGCAGTTCATACCATTAATATATAGTGCAGCATTCAACACAGATAGCAGAGGTGGGGATTCTATTCAGCTGTTTGCTTCCACTGAATGCAGTTCATACCATTAATATATAGTGCAGCATTCAACACAGATAGCAGAGGTGGGGATTCTATTCAGCTGTTTGCTTCCACTGAATGCAGTTCATACCATTAATATATAGTGCAGCATTCAACACAGATAGCAGAGGTGGGGATTCTATTCAGCTGTTTGCTTCCACTGAATGCAGTTCATACCATTAATATATAGTGCAGCATTCAACACAGATAGCAGAGGTGGGGATTCTATTCAGCTGTTTGCTTCCACTGAATGCAGTTCATACCATTAATATATAGTGCAGCATTCAACACAGATAGCAGAGGTGGGGATTCTATTCAGCTGTTCGCTTCCACTGAATGCAGTTCATACCATTAATATATAGTGCAGCATTCAACACAGATAGCAGAGGTGGGGATTCTATTCAGCTGTTTGCTTCCACTGAATGCAGTTCATACCGAGTATACTGTATATGGTATCTAACTATTATCTATCCATATATATATATATATATATATATATATATATATATATATATATAGCATTATACCCTATGAGGGGGGGCAGCATTATCCTCTATGAGGGGGGCAGCATTATACCCTATGAGGGGGGCAGCATTATCCCCTATGGGGTGCAGCATTATCCCCTATGAGGGGGCTGCTTTATAATCTATGAGGGAGGCTACCCCAACTCCTACATAATTAAGACATGTACTACCTTATATTATACCCTGATATTAGTGTGTTTTACTGCACAATTTGTGGTCTTGTATTTATTTCTATGTAGCTACATAGTGGGCCACAAGAATGATTTTCTCTGGTGGGCCCAAGATGTTTCAGTCCGACGCTGTCTACACCTTAGTAAAACTACATCCTTGTCCTATATTTAGGCCTTTGGGGGAGACACATGATTGTATCTAATCTGTATTTTGTATTTGCATAGTTATATTTGATTCTATGTTATTTCATAAACTGATTGAGGGGTTTAGGGGGCCATGAACCCTCAATTGTTGGGTGATTGTTTGCTCTATTTTAAATGTTTTTAATCTTATGGTGTGTCTATACGCAGTTTTTTCAATAAAAATTAGACTATTCTCTTTATTCAGGTGTTCCCTGGTGCATAGTATGTGTTTTTCTCTTTGTGCTTCAAAAAGTGGTTTACCCCAACATATGGGGTATCGGCGTATTCAGGAGAAATTGCACAACAAATTTTGTGGTTCATTTTTTCTTTTAACACTTGTGAAAAGAAAAAAAATTGGTTCCGAAGTAAAGTTTTTGCAAAAAAAGTTAAATGTTAATTTTTTCCTTCCACATTGCTTCAGTTCCTGTGAAGCACGTAAAGGGTTAATAAACTTCTTGAATGTGGTTTTGAGCACCTTGAGGGGTGCAGTTTTTAGAATGGTGTCACTTTTGGGTATTTTCTATCATATAGACCCTTGAAAGTGACTTCAAATGAGATGTGGTCCAACAAAAAAAAATGGTGTTGTAAAAATGAGAAATCGATGGTCAACTTTTAACCCTTATAACTTCCTAACAAAAAAAATTTTGTTCCCAAAATTGTGCTGATGTAAAGTAGACATGTGGGAAATGTTATTTATTAAGAAATTTGTGTGACATATCTCTCTGATTTAAGGGCATAAAAATTTAAATTTTGAAAATTGCTAAATTTTAATTTTTTTTGCCATATTTCCATTTTTTTCATAAATAAAAGCAAATCATATACAAAATTTTTTACCACTAACGTGAAGTACAATATGTCACGAAAAACAATCTCAGAATCAACTGGATTCGTTAAAGCGTTCCAGAGTTATAACCTCATAAATTAACAGTGGTCAGAATTGTAAAAATTGGCCCGGTCATTAAGCTGCAAATTGGCTCTGTCACTAAGGGGTTAAGGAAAAGAGACTGATTAATAAGTATGCACACCTTCATAAACAGTTAGGAAATCCTTAGGCTGCATCCTCCATCATTACACAAATACATATTATCTGATATTCTTTATCCAATAAGCATTCAAGTTTATACAGCTTGGGGTTAGAAAATCTGAAAAGAAAAATGATGATATGGTCAATATTATCACTTATCTGATAACGCTGCACACAGTGCACAGTTAAAGAGAACCTGTCACCAGGTTTTGGCTATATATTCTAAGAACATCATGACATAGGGTCTGAGACACTTATTTCAGTGATATGTCATTTATTAGGCTGTGTGCTGTACTTTGAATACTATCAGTGTTTTATCAGCAGGTGATTATCACTGCCGAACTAGCTGCCCATGTGCCTCTTGGTCCAACCACATGCTCAATACTTAACAGCAGTATCTGTCAATACAGTACAATGAAAAAAGTAAATATGTGAAATAGAGAAACTCCATATTTCAAATAGTAGATATCTTATTCCAGAATTATAATACAAAATGATTTACAAGATTTTGAGAATTGTAATCCTGCAATTTTCAAAGTGGCCACTAAGGTTGTTTTGAACTCATACCTGTCTCTTCAGGAAGACTCCTTATTAGCAGAAGCAGGATTATAATTACAGGTAACAATTTTATGTCACAGGTGACCCTGTTTCCCTTCCCTTTACAACTACCTCTACCCACTTCCATACCAGTGACAGAGTTGGGGTCTTACCATTGTGGCTAATGTCAATGTCTTGTTTCCTGAAACAACAGGTCACACTAGTCTAAAAATGCCCCATTGGCGAATGTGAATATTGCAAGATTTCTGTTTTTATTTTTAATGTGGGTAGCGATATGGGGAAATACTTATCTCATTTAAAAAATATATATGTATCACAAAAGCCTGACTTAAATTCTGGGTCATTGTTTTGATGATACAGTAGTTTTTGCAAAAAGTTACCATTTGCATAATTCAAGTCCTGATTGATCTCAGTAACATCATAACACAAATCACACCTCTTTTTCACTTTTAAAATTAAAGAAATAGAATAATTTAAAAAATAAGCATATTTAGTATGATTTTGTCCATTAACGTCCACTGTTAAAATATAAAATTAATTGACCCATCCGTTGAACAAATTTAATAAGCAGAAAATGTAAAAATCGGAATTATCCTTTTTTGGTTGTCACACCTCTCTAAAAAATGCAATAAAAAGTGACCAAAATGTTGTTGCAAAATGTACGTTTGTTGCAGAATGTTGCAGAGAAATTAACCCTCATGCAATTCCGTTGACATAAAATAAAAATTATGAGTCTCAGAAAATTATGGCATAGATAAAAGAAAATGTAACAGACATCCTATTTTTTTTTACTTAATTCCAAAAAAAATTTGGTATTTCTATAATCAAACTACCCGAGAAAATCATGTTGTCAGGTCATTTTACCAAACAATAAACACATGAAAACAAAATAACTTAAACAAGAACCTTTTTCAACCTTTTAAACACATTTTGAATTTTTTTCTCCATTTTTCAAGTATTGTAATATGACCGGTGTCATTCAGAAGGATATCTCATCCATAAACTAAGCTCCCATACAGCTATGTTGATGAAAATATAAAAACAACAAATGCACAAAAATGAAAAATCAACATCACAAAGAGGTTAAAAGAATCAGATTGCCCTTATAGGTGAGTTTGGTCAGACATAGTAACAATGCCAATGCAGAACTGAATAATAAAAAAAACATTGTATTAACCCATGAGCCATACAATTTCTTTTGCGTCTAAAGTACAGATCTACAGGCACTTCATGTGCTGCTCTATGGTACAATATTATTTTTAGAAAAAGACTCCATGATATGTGATAAGGCAATGCAATAATATGAAGTCTTTTTTATAATGATTATTTTAGTCAGTAAAAAAGCAAAAAAACACTTAAAATTCCACACACATGAAGATGCCCCATAGGATTCTGCGTGCTGTATAATTATATACTTTTGTAACTGTGCAGAACACATCAGCATCTCATGAAACCTGTTTTCATTCATAGAGTAATCCACCATTATCAGCACTTAACAGGTTTATTATAAGAGTGACTTAAAAGAGGCACAGGCGGGTTTGTCATCAGCAGAATATGAATAAAGACACTGACAGATCCACCTGTTCTCTGTCTCACTTGTTAAAACCAAAAATGAGTAAAGGCGGTTTGTCAAAAGTAATGAATCAATGGTAATGCATCCCGTATCGCACATAATGAATGGATTATTGGGAAATTGAAGATGGATAATTAAAATTCAAAAAATAAAGAAATAATCTTTTTCAACAACTGTAGAACTATACAAATATATGAATAACAGATTAAACGTTATCGCCTAAAATTATCAAAGCCATTATGCCAGAATTCTGGTGTAAATTGCTTTGAAAATTAGCACATTTTTGGTGAAACTTGAAGCTGAACTTTACAATTTCATGCCAGTTTCACCCAGCTATGCCAAAATGGTTGGACCTAACATAATACAGGGGTGCGAGCGGCAGCTAGACACCATTGTTCTTATAACCCTTACCAACATTCACCCTACATGTATGGTGTAAGTCAGTAGCAGGTGTATGGAGCAGGGTGAGTCCTATCCACACCTGGCAAATAATGGCTGTGACACATAGTCGAAATTACCAGTAACAGCCACTCCACCCGTGACCAGTTAAATGGCTCCTGACAAGCGGTGGATTCCGCGCCAGAGCAGAGAGACCAGCGATCCTTCACCTCACCACCAAGTTACGCACAGAGCCTTTTTGGCCCCCCTTTCTCCATTTTCGGGAATCAAAATAAGAAAGCCCCAACAAGGGACTATCCCACGGAATACTGCTCATAAGATTATAGAAGGATACTCTCCTCTGAAGGCATACTGCCTCTTCTTTTTCATACTGTTGCTTCCTCACAAGCAGTCGGACTGACGAAGGTCCACATGGACCGAAACGTTACACCAGTATTGTGACTGCAATAAACAGGAATCTACTTCTCTCAAAGTTGAGTGCCAAGTTTTCTTTATTCACTATTGGGTTGGGAAACCTACTTGTGCACCACCACGGTAGTGCTACGATATACTCTCACAGTTAAATGTCACAGTGAAGCTCAGACAGTGACATTAACAGTGCACTGACACCTGGCTGCACCATTCTATGTGGCCCCAGGCACAGCCATGATCTAGGGTGCCAATGGGTTGCTATTACACCCAGAAGTCTGTTGAAGACTTCCAAGCCTATCATCATGGAGCTCCTTTGACACCCAGACAATGACTTTTATTATATGTAGCAATATTGTGGCATTTCTGTGTATAGTACAAGTGATTAGACGATAACTGTGACAGCGACATTAGCAGCACGCTGGCATGGGGGCATGTCATTCTATACGCCCCCCTGACACAATTTCGGGGAGTCAATGGGCTGCTATGACAGCCAGGAGTCTCTTGAAGACATTTGTACCTGTCATCATCAAGCCTTTTGACACCCAGGCCATAAGTTTTATTAAAAGAGAGGATAGTAAATTCAGCTCTCCACGCCATTGTAATGGAAGATCCCGGTTGGAGTTCCTTCGAGAGTGCTGATCCTGCCGTTGATTGCAGCCAAATGGAGACGTGAGAAGGCTGAGGAGTATGATATAGTACAGTTGTCCAGGCATTAAAAAAATTCTCATATTTTTAATCCATTAAAGCAAATCCATTAATTCCCCCATCACTTTTTCAACACCTTGCAGCAGACAATTCAATGATATTCAAAAAAAACAATCTTGAAATAATTATCCATAGCCAATCAGGACAATACCTTGCGTCAGATTCTCAACAATGTCTGTAGATGCATAGCCAAACGAGGCATGTCACTTTGCAACATGCTTTCTTCTAGCATGCTCAGATTAACACAACACTCTCTCATATGGCGCTCTAGCAAAGGTTTTTTCAAGTATGACCGTTGAAATATTTGTGAATTTGCTGTGAATAAGAAAAAAAACCTTTCTCATTCCTCAAGACACTACACACACAGTACAGACCAAAAATTTGGACACACCTTCTCATTTAAAGATTTTTCTGTATTTTCATGACTGTGAAAATTGTAAATTCACACTGAAGGCATAAAAACTATCAATTAACACATGTGGAATTATATACTTAACAAAAAAGTGTGTAACAACTGAAATTATGTCTTATATTCTAGGTTCTTCAAAGTAGCCACCTTTTCCTTTGATGACTGCTTTGCACACTCTTGGCATTCTCTTGATGAGCTTCAAGAGGTAGTCACCGGAAATGGTTTTCATTTCACAGGTGTGCCCTGTCAGGTTTAATAAGTGGGATTTCTGGCCTTATAAATGGGGTTGAGACCATCAGTTGTGTTGTGCAGAAGTCTGGTGGATACACAGCCGATAGTCCTACTGAATAGACTGTTAGAATTTGTATTATGGCAAGAAAAAAGCAGCTAAGTAAAGAAAAACGAGTGGCCATCATTAGTTTAAGAAATGAAGGTCAGTCAGTCTGAAAAATTGGGAAAACTTTGAAAGTGTCCCCTGTTATGATATGGTAGCCGAGGAGGACAGTAACAAAAATAGCAGAGGCAGCCAGTCACCCAGAGAGGTCACCACCATAGAGTCAACACCCGGACAGACAGAAGCCTCCACCTACCCCGAAAAAAATCAAGGATGAAACTCGATATTGCAGAAAAAAGGGGACATCAAAGTGGCAGAACTAGCCCTATTATTTAGAGCAAATTCAGCCAAAGGCAAAAAAGAGACCCAGTCATCTTGATCAGCAGACACAAAACATCTCAAACAAGTTTCCAAGGTCTGGTTTGTTCTCTCAGTCTACCCATTGGTCTGAGGGTGAAACGCAGAGGAGAAAGACAGCCAAACTCCCAGTTTAGAACAAAAGGTCCTCCAAAATCTGAAAACAAATTGGACTCCTCTGTCAGACATAATGTTCTCTGGAATGCCGTGCAACCGAACCACCTGCTGAAAAAACAAGGTCACCAACTCGGAAGAGAATGGCAACTTCGGCAGTGGCACAAGATGGATCATCTTGGAAAACCTATCACAGATCACCCAAATAACGGTCATTCTTTGAGAGACAGGGAGGTTGGAAATAAAATCCATAGAGAAATGGGTCCATGGCCTCCTGGGCACAGGCAATGGCATTAACAATCCTCTAGAGCGAGAGCAAGGTTTGGACCGAGAACAAGTCCCACAGGACTGCACAAAGTTCCTGACGTCACGAGATAAATTAGGCCATCAAAAGGACTGACTCACCAAATCTCTAGTACCAAAAATACCGGGATGACCAGCCAACGCAGAGCAATGAACTTCAGACATAACTTTTTCCCTCCATTGGTCTGGGACATACAATTTCCCCGCAGGGCAACGTTCAGGTTTATCCCCCTGAAATTGCTCCAGGGCCAGTCTCAAATCGGGTGAGGTTTCGGAAAGAACGACACCCTCCTTCAGAATGGCCGTAAGCTCAGTCACATCAAGAGAATCCGCAAGGAAGCTCCTAGAGAGGGCATCCGTCTTAACATTCTTAGTACCTGGGAGAAAGGAGACCACAAAGTTAAAATGCGTGAAAAACAAGGCCCACCTGGCCTGTCTAGGATTCAATCGCTTGGCTGATTCGAGATAGATCAAGTTTTTGTGGTCAGTGAGGACCACAACTTGATGTTTGGCTCCCTCTAACCAATGTCTCCACTCTTCGAACGCACGCTTCATAGCCAATAATTCCCGATTCCCCACATCATAATTATGTTCAGCTGGGGAAAACTTTCGGGAGAAGAAGGCACAAGGGTTAATCTTAGAGGTTGCTGGATACCTTTGGGACAAAATGGCTCCTGCCCCAATCTCAGGAGCATCTATTTCCACCTGAAATGGGAGAGAAACATCAGGTTGCCGCAGAACCGGAGCAGAAGTGAATCTCCGCTTAAGCTCCTGAAAAGCCGAAACTGCCTCTAGAGACCAATTAACCACATCAGAGCCCATTTTGGTCAAATCAGTCAGTGGTTTCACAATACCAGAAAAATTACTTATAAATTTACGGTAAAAATTAGCAAACCCCAAAAATCTCTGAAGACCCTTCAATGAAGTGGGCTGAACCCAATCAGAAATGGCCTGAACCTTGACTAGGTCCATTTCAATAGCAGAAGGAGACAAAATGGATCCCAAAAACAAAACCTTCTGTACGCCAAAGAGACATTTTGATCCCTTGACATACAAAACATTTTCTATCAAAATACGGAACACCATCCGAACATGCTCCACATGAGAATCCTAGTCATTAGAAAAATCAAAATATCGTCCAAATAAACGATCAGAAACTTATCCACAAAATCCCGGAAAATATCGTTCATGAAAGATTGGAAGATGGAAGGGGCATTAGTGAGCCCAAAAGGCATCACTAGGCACTCAAAATGCCCCTCAGGGGTATTAAACGCCGTCTTCCATTCATCCCCATACTTAATGCGAATAAGATTATACGCCCCCCCTAAGATCAAGCTTGGTAAACCAACTAGCACCTTTCACTCGGGAGAATAAATCGGAAATCAGGGGTAACGGATACTGATATTTAACAGTGATCTTACTAAGGAGACGATAGTCAATACATGGTCTCAATTAACCATCCTTTTTGTGTGTTATGATATGGTAGCCGAGGAGGACAGTAACAAAAATAGCAGAGGCAGCCAGTCACCCAGAGAGGTTGGTAACTAATGGATTGCAGAACCCTAAACTAACCGCACAACTAGAAGCAGCCATGGGACGTACCTACGATGACCTAGATGCCTCGACACAGCCGGAGAGTTAGTTAAGCCTAGAGATAGAAAGGTGAAAGCTAACTGCCCTGGAGTAGTGCCCCAAAGGAATAGGTAACCCCACACATATATTGGCGGTGAGACAAGATGAAATAAAAAACGCAGGCAGAAAATAGAGCAAGCAAACGCTGGGGCCCAGAACTGTCTAGATAGGATGGGACAGAAAAGAATACTTTCTGCAATCCAGCAAAACTCTAAGAAAAATTCCAACACTTCTGATTCCAAAAAATACTGAGACCACACGATCTCTTCCCGCTATGTCAGAACTCTGGAGTAAACAGGTAACTACCAAGCAGCCACTGAAATAACAGGGACTGAACAAATGAACAGAGAAAACTGAGAAACAGAGACCAGTGCAGGCCCCAGCAGGGGGACTCGGCTGACCTCACTCAGAAGGCAGAAAAACAAAAGAAAACAAAACCACAGAAACGAGCAGAAAATAGCTTATCTGAAAGTTGCAGGAGCCCCAGCAGCTGACTTCCAAACTGGACCAGGAAGAGAAAACTAATCACCGGCGAGGATCATGGATAAGTTACTCCCTTAAATCTCCCCAGTCAACACTCCCAGATCGTCCTCAGCTGGATCCTCAGCTGAAGGGCCTCTGTCAGTCAAGACAGCTTCATTAATATCAACAGCCCCCAGAGGGAGCCCCAACTCAGAATCCATAGCATTCACAACAGTCCCCAGGTGCAGTTGCAAAAACCATCAAGCGCAACAAAGAAACTGGCTCACATGAGGACTGCCCCAGGAAAGGAAGACCAAGAGTCACCTCTGCTTCTGAGGATAAGTTTATCCGAGTCACCAGCCTCAGAAATCGCAGGTTTACAGCAGCTCAGATTAGAGACCAGGTCAATGCCACACAGAGTTCTAGCTGCAGACACATCTCTACAACAAGTGTTAAGAGGAGACTTTGTGTAGCAGGCCTTAATGGTAAAATAGCTGCTAGGAAACCACTGCTAAGGACAGGCAACAAGCAGAAGAGACTTGTTTGGGCTAAAGAAACACAAGGAATGGACATTAGACCAGTGGAAATCTGTGCTTTGGTCTGATGAGTCCAAATTTGAGATCTTTGGTTCCAACCACCGTGTCTTTGTGTGACGCAGAAAAGGTGAACGGATGGACTCTACGTGCCTGGTTCCCACCGTGAAGCGTGGAGGAAGTGTGATGGTGTGGGGTGCTTTGCTGGTGACACTGTTGGGGATTTATTCAAAATTGAAGGCATACTGAACCAGTATGGCTACCACAGCATCTTGCAGTGGCATGCTATTCCATCGGCTTTGTGTTTAGTTGGACCATCATTTATTTTTCAACAGGACAATGACCCCAAACACACCTCCAGGCTGTGTAAGGGCTATTTGACCAAGAGGGAGAGTGATGGGGTGCTACGCCAGATGACCTGGCCTCCACAGTCACCAGACCTGAACCCAATCGAGATGGTTTGGGGTGAGCTGGACTGCAGAGTGAAGGCAAAAGGGCCAACAAGTGCTAAGCATCTCTGGGAACTCCTTCAAAATTGTTGGAAGACCATTTCCAGTGACAACCTCTTGAAGCTCATCAAGAAAATGCCAAGAGTGTGCAAAGCAGTCATCAAAGCAAAAGGTGGATACTTTGAAGAACCTAGAATATAAGACATATTTTCAGTTGTTTCACACTTTTTTGTTAAGTATATAATTCCACATGTGTTAATTCATAGTTTTGATGCCTTCAGTGTGAATGTACAATTTTCATAGTCATGAAAATACAGAAAATCTTTAAATGAGGTGTGTCCAAACTTTTGGTCTGTACTGAACCATCAACTCATTCATTAATTGCGACTCTGATCACATAGTATGTTGTATCAAATGCCGTGCATGCAACATCAAATATATTGGTAGCAAAGTTAGGAAATTAAAAAAAAGGATTGCAGAACATATGCAAACATAAAAAGTAACAACAGTACATATGTAGGAGTGTTAAAACATTTTACCATAGAACATAAAGGAGATTTATTGCATTTTTTTTGGAGTAGAACAAGTAAAGTATCTAACTCGGTGCTGGAGCTGGCGAAAAGTGTTAGCTCTGAGCAAGGCTTTTGAATTCTTCATTTAGACACTAAAAATCCAAAAGGTGTTAACTAAAAAAATCTATTTCATATATTCTAAGTAAGCACTAATATCATTATTTCACAAGTTATGACATTTCACTTCCGTAGTACCCCAGGCTTTTGAATCATTTTGTTGGCAACCTGATTTTTCATTTGTCACTTTTGATGTCGTTAATTTATATTCCTCCATCCCACACAACCTGGCAAAAATTTTGATACAACATCATATAGACAATTACAGTGGTCACTCTTCAAATCTCAAGACACTAATTTTCTTGTCCCTTGTTGAATCACAACTTTTTATGTTTGACAAAAATGTTTAAAAATTTGAAAATTTTCACCCACACTGGCAATTCTGTTCATGGCATGGTGGGAGGAAATTTTCATATTCACCGATGATAATCCATTTTTTTCACAGATTATGTGGCATGGTTGTTATGTTAACGACATTCTTCTCGTTTGGAAAGGGGTTGTTATTATTATTATTTAATATTGTAGCGCCCTTTATTCCATGGCACTTTACATGTGAGGAGGGGCATACATAATAAAAACAAGTACAGTAATCTTAGACAATACAAGTTACGACTGGTACAGTAGGAGAGAGTACCCTGCCCGTGAGGGCTCACAATCTACAAGGGATGGGTGAGGATACAGTAGGCGAGGGTAGAGCTGGTTGTGCAGTGGTTTGGTCGATCGGTGGTTACTGCAAGTTGTAGGCTTGTCGGAAGAGGTAGGTCTTCAGGTTCTTTTTGAAAGTTTTCAATGATAGGCGAGAGTCTGATACGTAGTGGTAGAGCGTTCCAGATGTTGATAAAGGGTAAAAATTTCTCAACTACATAAATACCAATAATTATAACCTACGATTCACACTTAAGCGCTCCTCTAATAAAATCAGTTTTTTGGATATTTTATTATCCGGTAATTTCATGTCACAATGAGTTGACACCACATTACATACAAAAGAGAATGCAGGGAACACTACTTTATTATCGTCCAGTTCACACCCACGTCATATGATATGTGCCATTCCTTATGGGGAGTTCACTAGAGCAAGATGCATCTGTTCTAGTGAAGAAGCTTTCCTCTCTGAAGGAGCGATAATATACAAAAGATTGACAGACAGAGGTTACAAAAGATCAAATATTAATCAAGCATTTAAAGCAATCAAACAAAGAACATGCAGTAATTTACTACATAACAATATTGAGAATACCAATAATTTTGAGTAAAATATTAAGATTTGAGAGTCCTCAATGGTTAATACCATTTAATGGCTAACTGAAAAGATGGTATCAAATTGCAAGCTTTCAAGTTTACTCAGGTCTCTTCATCAGGCATAGACTAATACAAACAAGAGAAAAAGGTAGCACACTGTAGCGCTATAGCTTGCAAACACGAAATATGAAAAATATGAAAAATGAATTGCATCATTACCTTAGAAATATGAAAAATTGAGAAGTCTTAGCGCATAAGATGGCCAAATTATGTGAGCCTGATAGCCACGTCAAGGCTCTTCTCGTATATCAGGTCCTAACTAATTAAGACTTCTCAATTTTTCATATTTCTAAGGTAATGATGCAATTCATTTTTCATATTTTTCATATTTGTGTTTGCAAGCTATAGCGCTACAGTGTGCTACCTTTTTCTCTTGTATGTATATGAGTTGGTGACTCTAGGTTTAGCACCTGTTCACACTGAATCTATGTTTGGATGTGCCGGTCAGTTTTTTGATATATAGACTAATACAAAGTCTGAAGAATCACATATTTATGCACAACACAGCACAGAAACAATGCAATAGATAAGACAAGTGACGTAAAGAGAACTGTCATTATGGGAGATAGAGATGAACATAAATATTGGAACAGTTCATAGATAAGGAGTGTGAAAGTTTTTTTGTCCTGTGATTGAGGTCTGTTCGAAGGTCCTGATGCCCCAAATGGTTTGAAGAGCACATTCCTTAGTTAATGTAGA